>CM033476.1:91993809-92068809 GCA_019447015.1 Hymenochirus boettgeri
TTACACGCTCTCGTTTTCCTTTGACCTCGTTATCCTGCACATCTACAACTAAAGAGAAAATTGGTTTTAGTTTCAGTGGAGACTAGAGATTGTCATATGGGGGGGAACTGGACCAGGGAAATGATGGGATTGGGGTCTCTATGATCTGTTCCTGGATCCAGGAGAATCAAACCATAGAGTTTAGTCAGTTAGCTGGGTGACAGTTGGGATGTACCAATATTATCAGAGGGGAAGGTGGGGAGTAGAGACATTAACTCTTACCTGGTGTTACAGGAGGGATGGGATCAGGAGCCACATCTCTTTCCTTCTTTGCTTGTTTTCTCTTCTATAAGGATAGAAAAAATATAAGGGGTTAACAGAATATTATCATTAATTTTGGAGATTTACCTAAAATCAGTTAATTAGTTAATGGCCAAAGTGGACATTAAATTTACCCGAACAGGAAGTTCCAGGGATTCCCATGTGTACCCCTTTATTTTAGCCGTGTAGCTTCTTGTATGCATTCCTATTCTTTCACCGCTCGCCTGCATTTTTCAACTGCACTGCACAAGTTTGCAAAATGAAGTGATTTCTGAGGCACCAGCAGCCTCTTATATACCCCCTGGGTGTGAGTCATCATGACATCACAACTGCATGCACATGCAAGATCACATGTCACGACATGTGATCCTGCATACACTTGTGATGTCATAATGACTCCTTTGGTAAACTGTTGTTTTGTACACTCTGAAGCAGAAAAGGAAATATTAAATAAAAAGTTAAAATGCAAAACATTTCACGGATTCTCTGACCACTATTTGGATTGCGTAGATATGTTTTATTAGATGCGGATCTAATTGCAATCTGAAGAAACCATTTTTGCTTTTATGAAAATAACCCATTTTTTCTTTAACACCTAAGAAATTAGTTACAATAACTAATTATAATGAATTTGCTTGAAAGAGCCAAGTTCCTCCTCTTTCTAGTTCTTCTTCCCTTTTATTCTTCCTATTTTTTGGACTGTATTTCCTGCCAGTTTGCGAGCTAGAGACATGAAACTTGGTACAGGCGTGTGGGACACATAGAAGTGTGCCGTCTTCTAGCTAAATAATCCGTGATAGCGTGTCTGATTTATCGGAGAATTTACAGATTTTTTTTGCGCATAGAGATTTAATCTTCATACACACGCATTTCCAGAAACGGGAGTGTTTAAATCAAAAAGATAGAAACAAATGGACTGTCCGGTGTGGACAATTGTTCAGTTTTTCTAGTGTGAATGAAGCCTAATGGACATTTGTCGTAGGCACAATCAATACCTGCCTCTTGATTTGATTGGCCTGTGAGCAGACTTAACCAGTGCAGTGTAAAGGATGAGACCAAGTACTAAGGTCTAGGTCCCACTATGTGAGTTTCTATCCTTATTTCTGTCTGTTTGAATTTTCCGATCTGCAACAACACATCCTGGCTACGATCCTACCTCTCCAACAGAACCTACTCTGTGTCTTAGGATAATAAAACATCCTCATCCTCTTAATGTTGGGGTTCCACAGGGCTCTGTTCTTGGACCCCTGTTGTTCTTCCTCTAGACCATTTCCCTGGGAGTTGTCATCATCTCATTTGGTTTTAACTACCATCTGTATGCCGACGCTACTCAAATATACTATTCCACCCCCACGCTTAGTCCTGACACCCAATCACGCATCTCCGACTGTCTCCTCGTGGATGGCGCACTGATGCCTCAAAGTAAACCTGATTAAATCCTGGTTCTATCCCACCCTTTTCCATTTCTGTGGACAACACCCCCATTTACTCTATTCAGTCGGTACGTTGCTTAGGGGTTATTATTGACTTCTCTCTTTCCTCCTCTCTTTTTCTCTCAATCACATTAACTAGGTTGCTAAGGGAAATCCTTCTCTTAACATTTTAATCCCTTCACTCTTCTGCTCCTTCTTATATTTCTTCTATATATCTTCCATATATCTCTTATTTAGATCACCCCACTCACACTGCCTCCTCTCGCTTAAACCTTTTTCTTCATAACATTGCGAAGATCTGCAGATTCCTTTTTCTTCCAGCTACTGCTATGCTTATCCATGCTCTCATCCTGTCACGTCTGGATTATTGTAACCTTCTGCTTTCTGTTTTTCCTGCTTCCCATCTTTCTCCTTTTTAGTCCATTGCCTCGCTTTCTAACAATCGGGATTTTAAATCTCCTCTCTGCCGCACATCTTCCTGGCTCCCCATTAAACAACGCATTATCTACAAAATCCTTCTCTTAACATTTTAATCCCTTCACTCTTCTGCTTCTTCTTATATTTCTTCTCATTTGTCCCCATATGTCCCTGCCTGTACCCTCCGCTCATCACGGAACCATCTATTATATAGACTCCCCACTCACACCTCCTCCTCTCACCTTAAACTTTTCTCTCTTGTAGCTGCCATCCTCTGGAATTCTATTCCCCTCTCTCTATGACAAGAAACCACAATAAACAAGTTTAAATCGAACCTGTCAAGCTACAGTATCTCTCTGAGCACAGCACAGCATAGGACTGTTGACACTGCACTAGTTATTACTTAAGCACTTCCACCCTTTCCTATGTATCTGTATGTTACCCACCTAATTAGATTGTAAGCATTAAGGGTCAGGGACCTCTTTCCTCATGTTACATGTTTTAAGCACTTGTATATTTATGTAATGCTCATACTTATTTATATGTATGTATAATTTTATTTATAAAGTGCCACTTGGGTACGCAGCGCTGTACATTATTTATATATTTATGTATTTATTTACTATCCCCCTTGTATGACTTTTTGAATTCTATATTGTACAGCGCTGCGTCCCCTAGTGGCGTCATATAAATAAACATATACATACATACATACATACATACATACATACATACATACATACATACAGAAGGAAGGTAAACATGTGCACACATTAGATTTAATTAAGTGTGATAATAAGTAAATAATGTGAATTGGAATTTAGTTAATTGGCCATCGTATAGTAAATAGTACTGGTGTAACTCTCAGTTCTAGTCTAATTATTATTATTTTCACTGCGTCGGTGGGGGGTGGTCTGTGGACTGAGGGGACCCAGTGGGGGGTGGTCTGTGGACTGAGGGGACCCAGTGGTTGGCCACCCAGTACTGTCCCAGGAACAGCTGTTTAAAAAAACTTCACAGTGCTGGGCGGAACTATTTTTAATACCGTGATGAGCTGTTACTAGTACAGTACCTGTTGGAGGGGGGTGGGGGGGCTACATTAAAAATTCTTTAGGGGGGGCCTTGGCCATATTACATTGTCTTTAACCTCAAACATTAGCTGCATTGTAGAGAAATTGTGGTATTTGACTTTTTGCTTAGTCTTCAAAAGTTCACATGCAGGTCATCCAGTAGTTATTAGACGAGGAGGATATACTAGAGCGCTCAGTGAGCATGTGCAACTGATAGATCTGGGTCTGTGACCCATGCAGGTCATCCAGTAGTTATTAGACGAGGAGGATATACTAGAGAGCTCAGTGAGCATGTGCAACTGATAGATCTGGGTCTGTGACCCACTCAAATATAATTTATCCTTTCACAGATCACTTGGGGTCATGTTAATGAGTCATCTGGTCATTTTGTAAATGCTGCTTGGCCAGGAAGGACCTTATTCAAGATTGTCCGTGTGTTCTCTATGGCACAATACAATACAATAAAATACTTTATAAGATAAACTGTATGAAGCAGATCCTATGCGTACAACCTGAAGAGGGGAAGATGTTGGGGGAAGTGAGAAATTGCTCCCATAATGAGTGGCAGTCAGGGATGCCATCCCAGCTGCAATGCTGTCCTCTGGCCTTAAACACAAGCTAAATGATGTGCAGCAATCTGAAAACGTTTAGTGTGTCTTTAATGTAGTCGCTGCCAGCAATTTAATATCACAATTGGGCATTTTTGCCAAATAGCTGGAAAATGTAGTCTTGAGAGCCACAATATTAAAGGGTAAGTTCAAATCCATATGCTTTTAAAGAAACCGAGATTATTTTCTGAATACACAATGGTGTCTGCAGAAGAGCAGAAAGCCAGCCATACACCATACTAAGCCATGCTTAGTTCCTTTCTGTGACATTACGGATATCGCCTGATACCACCGGGACGCATTGTTACTTTGTACGTCACTGCATGTGGCACTAGATAAAGACAATGGTGCCCGTTATATACACATAGACTTATCTATTATTTCAATCAGGTATATCTTGGCAATCACAGAAAAACAAGAGCTACATCATTTTTATTACCCTTAGAAAATGTGTGGCTTTCCTTTCAGACGAATACGAAAAACATTTATAAACAGGGCCCATTAATTTGCAGGTTTACTGACTAATCCATCAATGACTTTAATAGCTTTTTCGCTCTGGAAAAGTTATCTGGTTTTACCATAATGTCATTTCACTTTTTAAGACTTCTCCACGGGAGGGGTGAATCTATAAGGAATCACTTTATGGAATTGCTCAGTGCAATTACACAAGGTCTCATCTGGCGTTGATCTATGGCTCTATAATAATGTTAGTAATTATTGTTTCAATGAATAATTAGAGCAGAAAAATTCAATCTTTAGATTTATGGATATTCTTCCCAGAATCCAGATATTATATTACCCGTCTTCAGGCATTTTTGGCCAATCACCTTTAAAATTAACAAATCAAAGCCTGTCCTGAGGCTGTGTCTTGGAAATGAAGCTTTCCATAGGACCAGAGGTTAAAAAACATTTCAAAACCCTCAAGTTAGGGATGGAGTCAAACCCGGTTCTTACTCGGAACTATCGCAGAACTTTTCCTGGATTTTCAATAATTAACGAATTTTGTAAATCAAATATTCTAGAATTGGCAAATTTCAAAAGCGAATTTTCAAAAACTACACAGAAACATCTGAATGAAACATCTCAGAGGAGCCCTTAAAACTTGTGGATATCTAGACTGGGCCTTTGTCAAAAGAAGTAGAAGGAAAGAAAAGAACACGAATACCAACAGTGAAGGGGAAAAGCAAGACAGGAGGAAGAACATGGTCATCCCATATGTAGCAGGGGTCTCCGAGAAATTAAGAAGAATTTTCAATAAACACCGTATCCCTGTCTGCTTTAAACCGAACAACACACTGAGGCAGCAATTGGTACATCCGAAAGACCCAATACCTAAACACAAGAAAAGCGACATCATATACGCAGTGCAGTGCAGTGAAGAATGCTCTGATTTGTATGTGGGGGAGACCAAACAGCAACTGTATCAACGTATGGCCCAGCACAGAAGAGCCAATTCCTCGGGTCAGGACTCAGCCGTGTACCTGCATCTTAAGGATAAAGGACATACCTTTGAAGATTGTAATGTTAACATACTGGCGAAGGAACGTGACTGGTTCAAGAGAGGTGTTAAGGAGGCCATTTATGTGAAAATAAAGAAACCAAGCCTAAATAGAGGTGGGGGGGTTCCACACCAACTGTCTGCCATGTACAATGCTGTTTTGACACCTTACCTTGGGTGTTCCTATAACACCTCTTAGCCACTATCCAATCACACCCTTAACACCTGGCTGTGATATGCTAATTAGGATTTTCCAGGGCACATAATTGCCACAGATTCTTGTACAAGTCATTCTGAATTGAGAAAGCCAATCGGATGACTAGCGAAACGTCTTCAAGAACTACATTTCAAGTCCAGTTGATCTAATTGAATACAACAGATATATCAAATTACTTGAACACTCAATTCTGAATACGGGAACCCTCAGTTCCAAATGTGGTAGAAAATTTGAATGTTTGAAAATGATTGAAAGTGTGGAAAGAAATGTGGTAACTCGAAAATAGCTTACATGTAAAGAAAGTTTGTTTGTTTTTTTAAATAAGATTTGATTATATGTACGGAACGTTTGGATTTTTTTAAACTCCTATTGACTTTTATGGGTCTTTTTTCAGATTTTCAAATTCCTAAATAATATTGAGAATCCAAAAATCCATCTTCGAGCATCTCTAGTCTATTTTATGGATGCTTGGAGTAAGCTCCTAAAGTGAGCAGGTAGAACATATTGCATGGGTGTATGAAGCTAAAATATTCCCATAATTCACCAATCATACTCATGTTTAGGGTTGATACCCTTGAAAGGAACTTGTAATTGAAGTTTTGTATCTACTTACAGAAGCATTTAAAATATATACTGTATTCTATTCTGTCTAATTGCTCTTATCTATGTATGAAGATATATTTTTATAGTACCACTTGGGAAGTAGCGCTGTACAAAAATATGAAATATAGGAAACTCCCCATCATTGAAAAATGTTACATTCAAAAGTGATGCAAGGCAGCCATTTTAGGGCATATGTCTCCGAATGGAAGATGAATCCAGGTTATTAAATCTATCGTAGTAGGTGGCTAGATGCTGTTGTGGTAAGATGGCCTTACACCTAATAGATTTTGCTGGTTTGCCAGTAATTGGAATGCAGACATAAAGGCTTCCAAGTCTCTCTTCTTGTCATCAGCTTATTAACTGACAGTTCCTTCCCAAATTAAAACAAATATCAATCTAGTCTTATCTGCCGATAACCAAAAAAGCCAATTTCTATGCATGATAGAAACATATCATCTAAACACCAATAAGCCATGCAGAATAATCTCTGGATAGGGTTTAACGAACAATAACATTAAAAACACCATATTCAGTGTTGACCGCGCTCATTAAAATACCATTTTCTCATTAAAAAAAATCATTAGGGAAATGATAAGGAAACGTTTGAAAATTCTTTCAAAACCAGACACATTAATCTTCCCAACCCGGTAATTTTTTTTTTTTCATTGCTGCATAAAACAACAGTTTGTTCTGTATTTGCATAAACCGTAAATAACTGGCACATCCAGTGCTGCGGCCCAAGGGCGGTCCTTCTGAGATTCCATTTTCATCTTGCTACAGATGCTTTTTATCATTCCGTCCTTGTACCTTACAAGACATCTATATATGTCATTGAAGGTCCATACAGATCTTCAAAGTCGAAAACTTCTTTCTCCATAATTGCTCTGCTGCCTTGATTGAAGCACCTAACAACCTGTAAAGATGCAACCTGAGAACTACATAATGGGGCAGTTGACTAACTATTGCGATTGGTGGAAGGGAATATAATAATTTCCAGATTTCTGTTTTCCGATTGGTTGACACAAACCATGTGTCCTTCAAACCATTTAATGTTAGGGTTACTTTTTTTCCCCTGCCCATTTTTACTACATGGTTGTAGGGTTATAAATACAAAGCCTCGTAAACAAAGCTAACAATAAGTTATCTGTATGTAAAACTCAAAGCCATTCTGGACCCTCCCTCCATGCAGTCCGATAAGGCTTTCACAACTGACATCACGACCAATGATTGACCTGTTTTCTCCTCTGCACATGCTCAAGCTTATAAAAAGCTCATTGAGAAAATGTAGGAGGCAGATAATGGACAAGACACTGTTTTTTGTTTGACATTCCCTTTAAACTAATCACAGTATTTTTGGTCTAGGCCTGATACCGACCAGATCACTACAAAACAGCCTAAATGGATAAAAAAGGGAAACCTAGAAGTATTGAGTGAATGTGTGTGATATTTACAGACAAATAGTTTTCATGTGATGGTTTAGTTTCCTGGCGTCACTAACCAGATCACACAATGTACTGAGCAGTAAGTAGATTTACTTTAATGACATTAATAACTGTAAAAAACTGAAATCACTTGATTATTCCTAGTCCCACTTTCCAACCATCCTTACACATACTGCCGCCTATAGAATCACTTTACTGCGGTTTGTGGAAGAAACATAAATGACATTTGCTCATAAAATCCTTTTGTTTTATAGTGAAAGTGATCAGAGTGTATGGACAAAGGGTTAAAGACCATCAGGTGCAGAGTTTCATGAAATATCAAGGCTGGAGACCAGGCACCAGAACCAACAGTGACTGTTTAATAAGCTGATCGTGACCTATAAGTAATCAGGTGGTCAGTGGACTTAGGTCCAGTGTCAAGGAACATAGATAAGGTTATATGTGTAATAAAACAGATGTTTGTTATGATTATATTACAAGGGTCCTGAATATTGTATAAGTTATATAAACAATCATCAATTCAAATCATCAATACATAGCTGTCATCAGTTATAATCAGTGTTTAGCTATGTCATCGGTTATAATCAGTGTTTAGCTATGCCATCAGTTATAATCAGTGTTTAGCTATGTCATCAGTTATAATCAGTGTTTAGCTATGTCATCAGTTATAATCAGTGTTTAGCTATGTCATCGGTTATAATCAGTGTTTAGCTATGTCGGTTATAATCAGTGTTTAGCTATGTCATCAGTTATAATCAGTGTTTAGCTATGCCATCAGTTCTAATCAGTATTTAGCTATGTCGGTTATAATCAGTGTTTAGCCATGTCATTAGTTATAATCAGTGTTTAGCTATGTCATCAGTTATAATCAGTGTTTAGCTATGCCATCAGTTCTAATCAGTGTTTAGCTATGTCGGTTATAATCAGTGATTAGCTATGTCATTAGTTATAATCAGTGTTTAGCTATGTCATTAGTTTATAATCGGTGCTTAGCTATGTCATCAGTTATAATCAGTGTTTAGCTATGTCATTAGTTATAATCAGTGATTAGCTATGTCATCAGTTATAATCAGTGATTAGCTATGTCATCAGTTATAATCAGTGTTTATCTATGTCATTAGTTATAATCGGTACTTAGCTATGTCATCAGTTATAATCCGTGTTTAGCTATGTCATTAGTTATAATCAGTGATTAGCTATGTCATCAGTTATAATCAGTGATTAGCTATGTCATTAGTTATAATCAGTGTTTATGTCATTAGTTATAATCGGTGCTTAGCTATGTTATCAGTTATAATCAGTGTTTAGCTATGTCATTAGTTATAATCAGTGATTAGCTATGTCATCAGTTATAATCAGTGATTAGCTATGTTATCCGTTATAATCGGTGCTTAGCTTTGGCATCCGTTATAATCAAAGTTTATCTATGTCCAGGGCCGGCCTTTGACATGGGCGACCTGTGCGGCTGCACAGGTTGCAATACCAGGGGGGTGCCAGCTGGGAGTCTTAGGTCACGGACCTGTAGGTCATAGTTGTGCACCAGTGCCACAGCCCCTTAAGTTACAATCCTGCAGATCAAATATATGTATCAGCACCACCCCACATACTAAGCCCCAACACACATAAGCCTTACTTAAGATATTTGTAACCTGTGCTGTCTGTGAATTTAGTACATTACGTGTTATGTACTGATGTATGTACGATATATACAAGCACACACTGAAGATACTGAAAGACAGTAAGTGCAGGTGGGGTACTTGATTTGAAGCAGGCCAAGGCAACCAGCATTCAGCAGTGTATTGTGTGTGCCCAGTGGGGTGTTTTGGAGGGGGTGCTAGGTGCCAGTAACAAATCTTGCACTGGGTGCTATTTATCCTAAGGCCGGCCATGACTATGTCATCAGTTATAATCGGTGTTTAGCTATGTCATCAGTTATAATCATTGTTTAATAAATGTCATCAGTTATACACAGTGCTTAGCTATGACATCGGTTATAATCGGTGCTTAGCTATGTCATCAGTAATAATCAGTGTTTAGCTATGCTATCAGTCATAATCAGTGTTTAGCTATGCTATCAGTTATAATCAGTGTTTAGCTATGCTATCAGTTATAATCAGTGTTTAGCTATGTCATCAGTTATAATCGGTGTTTAGCTATGCTATCAGTTATAATCGGTGTTTAGCTATGCTATCAGTTATAATCGGTGTTTAGCTATGTCATCAGTTATAATCAGTGTTTAGCTATGTCATCAGTTATACGCAGTGCTTAGCTATGACATCAGTTATAATCAGTGCTTAGCTATGTCATCAGATATAATCAGTGTCTCGTTATGTCATCAGGTATAATCAGTGTTTAGCTATGTCATCAGTAATACGCAGTGCTTAACTATGCCATCAGTAGAGATGTTCCAAACTGTTGAGTTTCGAATTTTCGAAAGTTCGAGTTTTGATTTTCGAAAATAATTAGATTTTTGATAAAAATCGAAAAATCCGGGTTCTATGAAATTCGGTAGTCATCAGATATAATCAGTGTCTAGTTATGTCATCAGTTAGCAGTGTTTAGCTATGTCATAATTTATCAGTTGTGTTTAACAGTTATCAGTTATAATCAGTGTTTAGCTATGTCATCAGTTATAATCCGTGTTTAGCTATGTCATCATTTATCAGTTGTGTTTAACAGTTATCAGTTATAATCCGTGTTTAGCTATGTCATCAGTTATAATCATTGTTTAGCTGTGTTATCAGTTATAATCAGTGTTTAACTAGGTCATCTGTTATAATCAGTGTTTAGCTATGTCATCAGTTATAATCAGTGTTTATCTATGTCATCAGTTATAATCAGTGTTTAGCTATGTCATCAGTTATAATCATTGTTTAGCTATGTCATCAGTTATAATCAGTGTTTAGCCATGTCATCAGTTTTCATCAGTGCTTAGCTGTGTCATCAGTTATAATTAGTGTCAAGCTATGTCATCAGTTATATTAGTTGCGTATCTTTCTAATCCATTATAATCAGTGTTTAGCTATGTTATTAGTGTCAAGTGACTCAATGAAACTCATCTAATGCCACCTTGGAGCAGTGTTGGAGTGGCCCACAGATAGATATGGAAAGGAGTGATAATTGAGACATGGAGACATCTCCAAAAGGAACAGGAGATATTTACATTTATTTTAATGCAGTTGCTACAAAGAAATAGTTAATTACACTTTAAACAAACAAACCCTCATTTACTGCTCTGGGAAAAGTGTCTGTACTTCAGAAGTGACAGGTAGTTATGTACAAATGTAATTAAATGAATTATGGGAAAGTCTGCCCCTTTAAGTAAAAAATGTCTTTTTGTGTCTCACACAATGGGGTCAATTCTAAATAAGAAAAGGGATGTAATGCAAATTATAAAAACACATACAAACCATATTCTGCTTCTCGGTAAGAATTTTTTGTACAATGATAATATTCTGTCATAGACTTCTAGCCATGATTGACATCCTCCTAATAAGTTCATGTTTCAAATATTTTCTCAAAACAGTATAAAGGTTTAGCTTATTAAATGCCTAAAACATCCCTATATAATTATATAACGTCACATGGTGTGCAATTGCTGCCGATGGATCAAGATAGATTGACAAAATGAGATTGAGTGGCAGATGAGATGTTGATAAATGGAAGGTGATGCGTTTGAGGTTTAACAATCCTGGTGCCACCAACACCATAAATAACTCTGTGTTAAGTGAATCTGTTAGAAAAAATAATTTGGGGGTTCTGGTAGATAACAGTCTTAGCTGTAGCAAACAATGCCAGGTAGCAACGGCTAGAGCTAGCAAGATATTGTCTTGTATAAAGAGGGGAATAGATTCAAGAGAGAAAAATATTATTCTCCCTCTTTACATGGCACTGGTAAGGCCTCATTTGGAATATGTGGTGCAGTTTTGGAATCCCATATACAAAAGGGACATCTTGGAAATGGAAGCAATTCAGAGAAGGGCAACTAAATGAATAAGGGGAATGGAGGGGCTTGACTATTAGGGCTGTTTACATTGGAGACGCGACGTTTGTGTGGGGATATGATCACTTTATATAAATACATTAATGGGTCATACAATAAATTCTCTGGTGCATTGTTCACTAATAGGTCATATCAGAGGACACGTGGACATCCTTTAAGGTTGGAAGAAAAGAAGTTTCATCTGCAGGTTAGGAAAGGTTTCTTTACAGGAGAACGGTAAAATTGTGGAACTGTCTCCCAGCAGATGTGGTAATGGCAATAGCTTTAAAAGTGTGTTAGATTAGTTTCTAAAACTAAAAAATATTGAGAATTACTGGTATTAATAAATATACTGTAGTTCTGGTTGGTACAGTGATCCTATACAATATTGAGAATTACTGGTATTAATACATATACGGTAGTTCTGGTTGGTATAGGGATCCTATACAATATTGAGAATTACTGGTATTAATACATATACTGTAGTTCTGGTTGGTACGGGGATACTATATAATATTGAGAATTACTGATATTAATACATATACGGTAGTTCTGGTTGGTACGAGGATCCTATACAATATTGAGAATTACTGGTATTAATACATATACTGTAGTTCTGGTTGGTACGGGGATACTATATAATATTGAGAATTACTGATATTAATACATATACTGTAGTTCTGGTTGGTACAGGGATACTATATAATATTGAGAATTACTGTTATTAATACATATACTGTAGTTCTGGTTGGTACAGGGATTTTATACAATATTGAGAATTACTGGTATTAATACATATACTGTATTAATACATATACTGTAGTTCTATCAATGTGCTGTAACAAGAGGCTATTTTTAAGCTATTAAAGGAGCAAGAACATCCAAAGGCTTGAGATATTTGTACTCCTTAAAAGAGAGGACAATTGAGATATATTATTCTGCCATCTGCAATTCAGTACGAGTAGAAATACAGGGCCGTGAGCAATATTATAACAGCATGGCTTGGCACTGAGACATTAGAATGTGTACTGCGTGCTAGACATGCTTATTAACATGGAACATTTCCTTACCCAACGTCCTGTCAGCATTGCAGGGAACCATGGAACATTTCCTTATGAATCTTTTTTTATTTTTCTATAAATAGATTACCTGTCACGAGAAATGCAATAAAATATATACGCACCCTTTGTCTTAAATCTCAAGAAAATAAATCTACAATGACAGAGTTATAAATATCTTGAATGTAAAAAACTGAGGGTCGTACTCCAAATGATAAGTCAATTTATTGTGAATCACACGTAACACAACGTTTCGGGGGGATACCCCCTTCTTCAGGTGATAAAGTGCAACTGTGCTCAGGGCCACTAAAACAGTTTTTGCCATTTGTCAAGACATCCTGAGTTATGTATTTCTAAACAGAGATGGACTGTAGGTTTGTAGTCAAACTAGTTTCCTTGCATTATTAAATTTCACTGCAAAATTACATTTTTGTGATCACAATTTTGGGTAACGGTATTTTTTTTTAAGAATCCAGTGGCAGACAGATGCAGACATCTCTAATTATAAATGGTGATGAATCCTGTTTAAAAATTGAGAGTTTTCTTTATTTTTCGAAAATCTCATTGAAAAATTAAAATCTAAGAGGGAGATTCAATAAAAGTTCTTATCGTTTAAAATGGTGCTAATTTTGCCCCAACCAATCAGAAATGATGTAACATTTGAAAGCTAACATCTGATTGGTTGGGGCAAAATTAGCACCATTTTAAACGATAAGAACTTTTATTGAATAACCCTGTAAGTTTTTAAGAAAATGGAAAATATATCAATATTAAAAAAACTCATAATTAACAATCGTAAATTAGAAAAAAATCAGATTCCATTGGTTTAGAATCTGATTTTAGGAACTACACGGAACCAGTATCAGAAAAAGAAACTTGCATGTTTTGTTCACCTCTAGTAGGGTACAAAAACCAGATGGCTATTGCAGGTGCAAGTTAAAGAAGAACTACAGTGCATTAAAGTTTTTCAAAAAGTACCTGGGGCAGGGAGATAGAATTGGTACTTTCTACCTCCAAATATAATTTTTATGAGGAGCCACAGCATAAAGAAAACTGCTTCTGCCAGGCTTTTTGAGTGCTTCAGCATTATATTTAAAGGGCATGTCCACCCCCAAAACTATAAATCCCCCCCAGTAATGGCCCCACCATGTAGTGTATGTAATCCTTACCTCACATCCCAGCTCCATGGGTTCTCCTGTAGACCCCCCCTAAAGTTCCAAAAACTGTCCACCAGAGGCTAACAGGACTCTGTCTGCTACCTGGCCTCCGGTAGATATTTGTCATGCGTACTGCAGCCCTTCTCCCCCTCCCTCCCCCTCCCTCTCCCTCCCTCTACTATCCTCCCCCTAGCATAAAACCCCCTTAATATGATGTTCCCCCATGTCTGCCAGCCCCAATGCAAATTTTTTATTTTCCAAAAGCTCCCCAAACTCTTACCTCTCCTCTTTCCTCCGCTGCACTGACTGACCGGCAGCCGCGTCCGTGATTGGCTGCCGCTCAGCCAATCACAGACGCGACTGCCGGTCCCGCCCCTCTGCTTGCATTCTCGCAAGCAGAGGGCCGGCAGTGCGGCGGAGGAATGAGGGAGGTAAGTAAGAGTTTGGGGGCTTTTGAAAAATATGCGGTTGGGGCTGGCAGACATGGGGGAGCTCATATTAAAAACTACTTTTAGGGTGGACATACCCTTTAATACAGTAAGGCACAGCCATAACCGGGCAGATAAATGTATGTGCTGTAGCTCCACAACAAAACAATATTCGGAGGTGGGAATAATCAATCCTACCCCCTGTCCCAGGTCTTTTCATTTTTAATAAGTAAATTTGTATAGTTGTCTTTTAACTCTGAAGACTTAATATGAATAAACAGAAGGAGACATTATTTGCATTGAAATGTCATCTGTATGGATTTAAAAGAGCCTCATAACAGTTGTGATTTCTATTATCATCCTACAAACTTCACTAACACGTCCCAACTGTCTATTATATTCAGTGCAAACATGTATTGTGTTCTTACATGCAATCCTATTGTTTGGAAGCAAATAGCTTTTGCCAACCAGCCTTTAAATTAAAACGTGTATCACAGAAAACACAGGTCACAACAGAACCATCAAACATAGATCTCCCCTGTAAGGGACCTGCCTTAAACTGTCATTAAACTTCAGCTCCAAGTAACCCCTTTCTGTTTTCAGCTTTCACATTGCAATTTTAATAAACCTTGAAGCCAGTCAATTTCCAAGCAGGTGTCATGGCATTGTGTTTAGTGGAAATATCTCTGCACTTTACATTCTGTTTGTTTATGATTTTACTCCAGGGTATTTTCCCAGCATCATTCCTACATTAGATACAGAGACCTTCCAATCCTTCTTCTTTCTGTAGATGCGGAAAATACATTTTATAAAATTAATTGGATGTTTCTGTGAGTTATCCTGGAGCAGATCAGCCTAGGGAGAAAATTGTGTTGTGAAACGCGTGGTCCTTTAACATAATCCATCAGTCCATATTAAAGTTAAAGGGATATGTTCTGATTCTTGCCCTATTATTGGACGAGACAGGGCTGCCCATTATCTCCATTGCTAGATATGCTGAATGTGGCAGATTTAGCCATTGCAATTAGACTAAACCCTTCTATTCATTGTATTTCTACAGGCACAGTTACCCATGAATCATCAATCATTATTTGAGATGACCTACTTTTTGTTTCCTTATCGTATGTCTACTTTGTCAACAGAATGCAACTTGTTTCTTTAAATGTCCATTTTCAACAATAATATTTACCAATATATTCTCCGGGGGTTTAAAAGGCATGTCTACCCCAGCTGTAAAATCTTAACTTAACCTTCCCCACCCACCAAACCCCTTAATTCAAAATAAAAACTGTCCATTACTAAATGTACCCCTGCTCTTTAATACTATTTGCTAATTGAATTTCTGAAAGTTTCTAATAAATTGTCTCCAAAATTATGTCACCTTTAATATTGTATTTGTCCTAAGATGTTTTTCCCCATCTAGGGTGGGATTAAGGAAGGAGAGCCATCTTTGTAATATTTCCCCCCGATTTTGTGATATCCTACAGCATTTGTTTTTCAAGCTTTGATATTTATTCAAATGGGTGAAAAATATAAATATATCCAATGAAAATTAATTCTTTTTCACCTTTTACAGATGGGAAATAAATCGGACACCTCTGAATTTTATTCTTCGTTATCAGAGACAGAAGACATTGTTTTAGGAGTTGTATATTCAATATTTGGTAAGATAAATGTCTCACAAAGTATCCACCATATCTAATTGTATAAGATAATGTCCAACCATTTAACGGACGACTAAAGTTAAGATCTAGAACTAAAGGCAAATCTGGGTGCCCTTTTTTTAAAGAGTATAAGGGAACTTCCCCCTTAGAACGAGCACTTAAAATAAATGGGGGTAAATGAAACTTTTGTTGGTTGAATATGTAATTAAAAGATTTGGCAGTA
This sequence comes from Hymenochirus boettgeri, assembly GCA_019447015.1. NCBI lineage: Eukaryota > Metazoa > Chordata > Amphibia > Anura > Pipidae > Hymenochirus > Hymenochirus boettgeri. Next base: position 92,009,910 of record CM033476.1, read on the forward strand.
AAGTAAAATTCTGTGCTCTGTCGTTAAAACTGACTAAGGCTTAGATTTACCAGTATACGAAGTGTAAAAAACGAAGTATACTTACCAGCTCGTTCTCTCGCCTGACTTTTACGTGCAGCAGAAGAAGCTGGACCAGCGGTGGTATCAGTGATTGCCTGAGACCCTATGTATACTTAGAAGAACAATCACAAGACACCTGTGCACATAGGGAAATATACACAAGGAGCAGGTGCAGTCACTCTCATAGGGCTCCCCAGGGTCCAGAAGTCCAATCTATAGAAATAAATTTGGGGAAGAGGCACACTGCAAATGAAACTTAAACTCTTTATTTAAACATCACATGTGGACAACGTTTCGGGTAAACTCGCCCCTTCCTCAGGTAGATAACTAAACAATCCCCTAAAGTGCCAATAAATAGTCTTTATGGTGAACAAAACTCCACCCTTTGGGGTGGGGATAATCATTATCACAAAGTGCACGTGCTCTGTTAATTTAAATTAAATGCAATAAAGTTTTAAAACTTGCAGTGAGTTATAAAACTAGCGAGGCCTGGGTTCTGGGGGGTAATTAGGTTAACATCTAAATTTTGGTTTTAATTCCAACTACGCACATAGCCAGTACTTTTTAGTTTTTCTGTGCGTCTTGGGCACATATATAGGGGAAGATCCAGCTGAAACTTAGACTTGAATTCATGCCCTTATGTGACTTTTTTTGTCTCCTTGCTTCTTCATAACTTCTCACAGGTCTTTTATCCCTCTCGGGTAACTCAATGCTTCTGTTGGTGGCCTATCGGAGACGTTCCATTCTTAAACCAGCTGAATCGTTTATCGTTAACCTCTCCATTAGTGACCTTGGAATGACTGGGACCCTTTTCCCTCTGGCTATTCCATCATTGTTTGCACACAGGTATTTTGAAACATAGACTTCTATGGATATTTTTTGCGTAACAAAGAGTGTGAGAATCTTAAAGGATTATGGGAGAATACTATTTCATCCCTTTTATGTTTACCATAATAAGAAGCTTGCCTTTCACAATTTTCATTGGATGTTTATTCTATAGGGAAACTTTACACAGTGCAATGCTTTGTTATATAACCCATAGCTGGCGTGGTGTAATGTAATTATTTACACATGGTAGAGCTTGCATGTTTGTGATTGAATATTCATGCACAACTTGTTTTTGTTCCTTATTAAAGGCAGCGAACCTATCAGTCTTCATTTAGATGTAGCAATATTGAATAAAGAATGTAGGCAACATGTGAAATCACTTGAAATACCACATTTCTATACCCAGCTAAAGGCTCGAGTAAGCTCAGGGTGTAATTGGTTTATTTGATCTGTTTTGCTATTTATTTGAACAATGAATTCAAGTTTTAATTCATTTGAAATGATGGAATATTGTGTCGTGCGGGGGTGTGGTGAAATCCATCCAACCACAAGTCATTATCCCAATTTAAAGGGACAAAATAAAGGAATATGTTTGTTCTGATAATACTAGATATACGTCACATTAAAATAGAGTGTTCGGGTTCTTTTCCAATGTGTATTAATGGCTATTTGGAGATTTGTGATGTAATTTACTCTGTGACAATCCTTGAATGTGCTGAATCAGGTTTTTTCCTATTATGTACAAACGCACACATTTACCAGTTACATAAGTTTGTGACGATCGTAATGTTTACTATTAATAGACCAGCCACATCCTTGTTACAAGGGTCAATCCATATAAATGAGAAACAGACTGTTAAAGAATCATGGAATAGGCTATGGGGTCTATAATTGTCCAATTCTGCTTCGGGAACAGAAAAGTCTTTATTAAGTTAAATGGGATCAATTGATAGGAGTATGCAAGGAATCAAAATTTCAACTTGATAAATTCCTTTCTTTATTTAAAAGGAATTTCCACAGTACAGATAAAACAAAAATCTGGCGACTTGTCAGTTATCCACCCACAACCCCAATTGCTACTTTTACCAGTTTATTACATGCATTTATAACCAGATATTTAACAATAACTTTCTGGCAAAGATATCCATCTCCTCCTTCTGCTCAATGAGCTTTTTTAGAAGCTTGAGCATGTGTATGGAGCAGGTGAAACACCAGTCAATCATTGGATGTAATGTCAGCTGTCACTGACTTGATTGACTGCATGGAGGGAGGGGCCAGCTTACTCCACCAGAACAATAATTATCCTTAAATATCTGCTTATTAATGCAAGTAATATAGTGCAAAATATATCGGTTGGGATTGGAGGAAGGTAACTTAAAATGGACCGGTTTTTTGTTTTAAGGGTGAACATGCCCTTTAAATAATATCAAATACAATAATGTAATGTAGAGTTGAAGGCTTGGCTCTGCCTAACTGTACGTGTTCAAGGAGAATGGTGCAGAGCGAATGCCCAATTTAGCATTTTGTACGGGATGATGAAACCAAATTAACTGTAATGGAAACTTGTAAAAATGCTTCAAGCGTTACCCCGTGCAAAAGGACGTGAGATGACCCAACACCTCTAAAGCAATAGAAGTCAACCAAGAGTATAGTAGATTAAATCTTCCATGTGTTATTTCATTCTGAAATAGTCATTTCAAATGAAAACATTCCCATAATTCCTAACATTAAGCCCAATTCGATAAGTAATTAATGAAGAACGATGATCATTAAAGAGATTTTTTGGAATGGGTGTTGGTTTGGTTGATTTGGTGGAATAAAAGTTGATTTACAGTCAATTCAGGGAATGCTTTCTGCTCCTCCTTTGCTTGGTCTGATTTATTGACAGACAGTCATTCTGGGCACGCTCCAAACCGCTGTATTCTCCTCGGATTACCTTATCGGGCTTATTGGCAAGGAAGGATTAGGAAGGTAAAAAAGGGATTATGTAGAATGAATTTATACTGCGGCAGTGTATTACAATACGTTTTTTTTTAAAAAAAAAATAGAATTAAAATAAATCTAAATAATACGATTCAATATATTTATTTTATTGCTAAAAACTCCCCTTGTGTCTTCCCTTCCCAGATGGATGTTCAGCCACGTTACGTGTAAATACTATGCGTTCTGCGGGGTGCTGTTCGGACTGTGCAGTCTAACCAACCTGACAGTACTCAGTGCCGTCTGCTGTCTAAAAGTCTGTTATCCGGCTTACGGTAAGACTTATTTATTTACCATTCATTTTAATATAAAATCCCTGTTGGTGTTTATATTTTCTTACTGTAAAAATCTAATGAGCCAAGGACAGACTTGTCTATAAATCCATTTTCTTGGTATTCAAATATAAGCCTCATGGAGAGAATGTCCAACAGACGTCAGGGCTTTTACATTGTGATTACCCAGGAGTCTCCTGTTTCCTTATTTGTTACATTCGCGGCCTTGTCAGTTCGGTACATTCGCGGCCTTGTAAGTTCGGTACATTTCCTTTAACCGGCAGTGAAAAGATGGCCGACAGAGAGATGGAGTTTCAGGAAATCAGAAAAGTTTCTTCTTTTTTTTTTTTTTTTTAGACTTTCTTTTCTTTCTTTAATTGGAACCTCCAGCCTTGTAATTGAAAATTAGATTCATAGGCAGCAACCTCCCAATACTAATGATACCGCCGCAGGTCTACCAATCCTAGTGCTTCTGATTTCAGTCAAGGCCGTGACACTGACATTGCAGCCAATGGCTGTCAGATGCTCTAGAGGCCTCTCCTGCAGCAGTGGTAGCTTGGAAATAGCAGCAAAGGAGGCTGGACCTCCAGGCGATGAATTGTGGTCTGAAAGTCTCCTTAGGTGCATCCAATGTACCTGTTAGTAAAAGAAAACAATGTGCGTGGGGGGAGTGTTGGATATGAATGTTTTGTTATGAAGCTGAATTGTCCCTTTAACCCCAGATGTGATTTCATAGATATTTTGAACAGTTACTTTAATCCCTGAAAGTCTTATTTTGCCCACAGTTAAAATGGTTAAACTGGATCTTGACCACTCTTGAAAAATGTTAAGGAGAAGTCTGATCTGTTTGATTTCTATATCAAAGCACTGTTTTGTTTTATCAACATTGAAATCCTTTTAAATACAGACTATGATCTAAAACACTGGACAGCTCAGAAACGGCTCCGTAAAATAATGTATCAGTGACGTCCATCATTCTACAGTTACTGTCTGTCCCATGGGGACAATTCTCGCTATTGTATCTGTTAGAAATTACTTCAAATGTCAAGAGATTATTATTTAATCAGCTGTGTATGGGCTACAAGTTTTGTTCTTCTCTTAAAAAGCAAAAATTTAAAAAAAATATACATTTATACAGATTTATTTTCCTGGCCTATAGTAGGCATGTTAAGTGTAGGGAGCAACGCGTTTCACCACTTTCTGCAGCTTTTTCAAGGGTTGTATGATGTGTATTTGTGTTGTGTACTTTCTATACACTTATTTGCCTTTTTTTCCGCGTCATGACGCAAAGTAATGATGTCATGCATTCCAGTGGCTATCTTAAAGAAATGCTTTCCCTATTTGAGCCTATCTTGCCTTCTTCAGTGTCCAGAGACAAGTGTTTTTTCAAGCAAAATTTTTCAATTTATATTATATAAAGGCCTTTATTTTGACCTTGTAGAATCCAGATATAAAATATATAACCATACTGGATATCTTGCTAACTTTTCCAAGCTGACACACCGATGACAATTTTATTGCCTCCTCTTTATATTCAGTAATTAGTATTCCTGCAAAGCATTCGGGTGTAAAAATGTCAGTAGATTGTGTCGTCATGTTAATAACGTTCCTGCACGGTCCTTTCATGTATGGTTTGTCTAATATATCCCAGAGAGACAGGATTAGCAGATTAACAAGACAGCATTTCATAAAAACCCAGCGCTCCCTATGATGTGATAGATTGCTCCTATACCAGCAAACATATATAGTATAATTAGCGGCTAATCAGTTATGATCGAGCCACTACTTATATTTAAGTAAAAAATCCTATCCTTGCTCTTTAGAAAGAACTGTTGGGCCTAATGAATATCAATTAGATTATCTCCCAGGAAATGTAAGGAAAAGTGTCAAGGCAATTTACGTTTATTTTCATCGTTCCCCAGCTGACATCTCTGTTAAAGGTTCAGTACTGCCAAGAAATGTCATTTTACACATAATGTTTGTATGGTCTCTTAAAGGCACAAAAAAAAGGTCTTTTTACTTTTACTAGTTTATTGCGTGAATTTGTAACCAGGTATCTCACTGTATTCACTCAAACAACTTTACATTATCTGAAACTACAATTTGAGAGAAGTAAAATGGTGGTACTCGCCATAGTTATCTGTGCTTGCTAAATTATTAATGTTTAGTGAGTGCTCCTTTTCCCCCCCACCCTCCTTTACTCACTGCCTCCTTGTAGTGTCTGCGACACTTGTAAGTTCTGCACAGCCTCACCATGGACACTGCTCTGCTTACACATCTCTCCCTTCCCCTGCATTTGTTTCTCTGCTGATTCTTAGTTGTTGCAGAATGTGTGCTGACAGGCAGCTTAAGATCCTTGTAAGAGGTCAGGGATGAGACACATATTAAAATTTCTGCTTTTGGAGTGACAGGTCTTTACCTGTAAATGCTGTGATTTCAAACAATGATTTCTCTGGATTTTAAATGCTTGAGCAGAGGAAGCAGCAGGGGAAACAGCAGTCAATCATTGGTTGAGATGTCCGTTGCCTTGATTGACTGCAGGTGGGGGCCAGCTTACTCTTAATATATTAAATACCTGGCTACAATTGCAGGTAATAAAATATATCAGTTGGGGTTAGGGGCAGGTAACTGACATTTGACCAGTTGTTGTTTTTAGGTCATGTCTACCCTAAATATAAACTTTTGACATATTGTAGCTCCAAATTCAAAATCTTCTTTCCAGCCAATCTGGAATATGTGTCTAGCAGTGGTAGTAAATGGCTATAGCATTCTGACTGACAGAAAATGGCATCCTAACATTCTAACAGTCTAAAATTCATTTCCTGGTATATTCTAAAGATGGCCGCCTTGACTTCCACCCACTCCACATTTTTTACAGGAAAACCAAGTAACCATCTTTTATTATATTTTACAGGAAATAAGTTTTCATCTTCCCACTCTCGAATCTTGCTCCTCTGCATTTGGGCCTATGCAATTGTGTTTGCCACAGCTCCCCTGGCCGAGTGGGGAAAATATGGGCCTGAGCCATATGGCACAGCTTGCTGTATAGACTGGGTGGCATCACACCAGGAAATCAAGGCCATGTCCTACACTGTGTCCTTGTTTGTCTTCTGTTACTTCATCCCGTGCACAATAATACTCATCTCCTACAGCCTCATATTTGTGACTGTAAAAGGAGCAAGGAAAGCTGTCCAGCAGCATTTATCCTCCCAGGCTAAAGGAAGCAGCGTCCACAGCTTGATAATGAAGGTTGGTCAACTCTTAATTCTTTATGTAAAATGTTGCTGGACTGGAATTGAAATTCAGACATATTCTAGCCATTTGGAAAGATTATCTGTAACCAAGCAAGCCCCTTGCTGCACCAATGAAATGGACCCATGTGTTGAAACTCAATTGGCCAATGGCCTGTAATGGAAAATAATGTCCCCCATCAACGTTGCCAACTGTGACCTTAATATAGATTAAATTGTATTAAAAAGCGAATCACAATAACATCCCACCACCCCTAACAGTAATGTATAGAATTCAATGGCCGTACACTAGGCAGACATTATATAGATTAGACGTTATAAGTGGTATAAAGGCACCATTACATTCACAGCTGTAACCATGACATTTCCTCCATGCCAATAACTGACCGTTTCAATTGGTCGTTTGAAATGTTGCAAGGATGTTTTTCTGTATTACCCGTATTTTTTCCCCCATTGATGTTAAATTGCCTCTTGATCTCTCACTGAGCCAATAAATCACGTTAAGAACTCTCGGCAGTGTTAAACACAGCGTTTAATTACTATTTAATGATCGGAATTGATTGGCACAGATTGCAATCCTGTAGCAGGGAAACCATTAAGAGGCAACTCTCATCCCCTATGCTTTATTCTATGGGTAAATGTACATGAAAAGTCCAATGAAAAAGGAAGTTTCCACCTTGCTGGTGCTTCTCAATGAAAGAAAATTGGGAGGTAGGAAAACTCAAATCCTCCTGCCAAAGGTAGTTTCAAAATTTAGTTGCCGAGTTGCCTTTGAAAATAGGGATATTTCATTTATTTTTATTTAACCTTTTTATTGTATCTGTGATTTTATAAATGGTTCCCTATAACTTTTTTACAAATTGCCCGACTCCCCTGACAGTATTGAACAGTATTTGTCATTGACATCAGGCAGGGAGATGAGTTTAAGTAATTAACTCTCTTATGCCTTCGTAAAACTGTCAGTAACAGTTTTCCCTTATTGGTTTTCAGCTAAGCATAGCGGTTTGCATTGGATTTCTGTTGGCATGGACCCCTTATGCTATAATGGCCATGTGGGCAGCATTTGGAGAGCCTTCGAAAATCCCGTCTCTAGTCTTTGCCCTGGCGGCTGCTTTTGCCAAGTCCTCGACACTTTACAACCCGATGGTTTATCTGCTGTTAAAACCCAATTTCCTAAATGTTTTAACCAAAGACTTCTCACTGTTCCAGACCACATGTGCGGTGGTTTGTGGGTGGTGTCGGGCGCCGGTGAACAGAACTCCTTGCCCACTCAAGGACCTTAATAACTCTTCCAAACTTCCTTCCAACTTCAAGGAAACTCGAACCTCATGCAGGGCTTGCACAGACACATTTGAATGTTATCGGAATTACCCAAGATGCTGCACTTTGGGACACGTCGACGCTACAAAACGCGTGGTCAGGGGTCCCACGTGTTCTGCCGTATCCAGGCCACCCGTCCACCTGATCGTATCTTCCTCAAGAACAAAATCTGGGGTTGAGACTGTTGAGGTGTCAGCAGGGGCTCTAACAACGGATCTAATAAAAGACTTTATCTGAATATCGCTGTCAGTTACCTCTGGGATTTTCTATGTTCCTATCGTACTGTATCGTTTGTAAAGTGTTTCCAAGCCATCCCATTGTCGGGGGAATAAAGCCATCAATCAAACACTGTTAAAATGGATTTCATCCCGATGTATAGAAACAAATGTGTTTTACGCTACAGTTTGGCCCTCTCTGCTGTACATGAAGTCAGCACTGGACTTTGGATGGGCCCAGGCTAAACCCAGTTGTGAAAGTTAGCGGTTTATAGTAGTAGGAGGGACTGACAACACCCAGAGATAGAAGGCAGAGCTAAATAACCAGACAGATTATTTCTACCTCATTATTTCTTAAACATGGGACCAAATAATGCCATGTTTGGTGCTAGGTTTCCGAGCACTTAGAAAGAAAGAATTTTATTATTATTCTTTTTTTCTACCCAATCGATTGATCATTAAAATGATTCCTAGCCTTCAATCTCAAACTATTTCTCTCTGCATGAATACTAATCTCAGTGCGTTAATAACCCATAATTAATGCCATTTCCCTAACTGAATTTTTTTTTTAATGTTGTAAATTTATTAAAAATATGTATGTTTTATTTATCGTTTATTTTATTCTATTTAAGGACTATTACACTGTTATAATACCTTTAGTACCTGGAGCAGGGAGTTAGAATTGCTTATTCCTACCTCCCAAAATAATTTCGTTAAGGAGACACAGATGCGTACAGTTTTCATCTTCCAGGTTAGTGTCCTGGACTTTCCTGTATTAAAGATAGTGCTGAAGCACTCAGAAAGCCTGGCAGAAGCAGTTGTTGCTTCCGCTCCTCATAGAAATACTTTGCTATTTCCGTTACTTTTTATTTTAACTGTTTTTTAAAAATCTTTATATGCACTATAGTTTTTCTTTAACACTGTCTCACATATTGGGGGGATTTAATGCATGTACACCCATAGATATAAAGGGGGTTATTCAGGAAGAGTTCTTATTGCTTATCCAATAGTAGAAAAATTATATTGCTTACTCACGGCCTCCAGAGTCAGAGACAACGGTGCTGGGTGCTACAGCATGGTGCCAAACATATTATAGAAAAGAGGATGAACTGTGCATACCAGACTTAATTGCAACTGGTGTGTTTATTAATACATCAAGAAACACTGTGTTGTGTTGAGTCTGAAGAAGGTATGTTGCACCGAAATGTTACACTGTGTTTTTTTCTGTAGCTACAGAATGTAAGGTGAGTGGGGATTACAAGAGCATAAAAGACTTACAAAGAACATACATCCCACCAGAGCCTTCTTCAAATAGAACATTACTCATTTATAAAGCCATATATCCAACCTGAATGTGTTCTGTTCTCATTAGTGCAAGATAAGTGGGGTCTATGATGTAGGACTTAAGAGTCATTAATCCATATTTGGAAATGAAGACATCTAACAAGGTAAGTTGGGTAAATGGCTCTATACATAGACTGTATGGTATAACATAGAGAAGAGGGAGCTGAACTAAATGAATTGGTCAATACTTGGTGGAGTGTATAAGACAATGGTTCTACCAGCAGTAGAAGGAACCTATCCAATGTAAAGGAAAGGGCTTTCCTGTTGATTCTCTATTGATATTAACCCTCAGGATTTGATTAATTAAAGGGCAATTGTACCATTTCCCCATTCCTAATAAAACCAATTAAAGTGCCAAGGGTTCTGATCGTTGGTCCGATCTAAATCCGTCCCCACTCTAGAACCTGGCCCATTAAAACAGGTGGTTCTTACAGAGTGTGAATATAAAGGATGCAGTGTCTAATACAGAAACATTAAAAAATAAAAAATATATATTTTTCGTCAATATTCCTTTTAATAGGCCAGAAATGATGAGGTTATACCAAGTAGGATCTGCCATGCTGATTGCCAAAGACGAGATAACGGATTAAATCATCTCCATAGATAAAAACGATAATCCTAATCATTAAAAAGAAATCGTGATGACTGGATTTATTTTTCTATCTTATCTAGAGCAAGAAATTTGGCAGCTCCCTCTCGTATGAACTAATACGAGATATATACGGTCTTTGTAAATGGTTAGCTGTTTATTAGTGAGTCAAGTGTCTGTATTATCTCTGCCTCATTAAAATTTTAAGTCTTTCTGGAAAACTCAGGAAAGAATAAATTATTCTAATAAAAGAAAGTTCTTCATCAGGCTGATTAGTTGGATTAATCTGCCATCTAGTGGGCAAATGTGCAATAACCTGGTTATAGGCTAATAAACATTTACAGCCTTATTTATGAGAAGGCGTTCTTAAAGTCACGCTAACCTATTTAACGTATGGCAGCACAATAAGAAGGGATGTGCACTGTCTGCAGTAATTAGCAAAAGTGGACTGCACAGATAAAACAAGACAATTTAATGGTGTTTTTGAGGGATATTTTTGCCAATGTTTAACACAGTGTAAGTGAGCGTAACCTAAAGACACTGCCATGAAGTCTCCATTCACTCTCGGATCTTACATGGGCTAATACACAGTCCTGAAAGGGAGTAGCAAAAACCTCCTATGTGGTCATGGATGGAGATGTAGATGACCCTGTCAATGTCCTGGCCCCACAAAAGTTGGGAGGAGTGAATGACTTGAAAAATGAAATCAGATGAAATGAAGAATGAGAGCTAATGATGAGTGTTGGGTATGAATAGTTTAACCGCTCAGAATTACCTCCACAATCATAATCTGAGCTTATCAGTTCTTATTAAATAATAATCGTAATTAGACGGCGTTTATAAAAAATAATAATAACTAGAAAGAGAGAGTTTAATTCTAAGAGGTCTGACACAGCTGAATGCAATCAAGAGACAGATAATGATCGTTAATTACCCCTGTGACATTCATTAAAGTCAATGCGACGAAAATTCCCATAAATGTGCAGATAACTCTAAAACACTTTCACTCGGGGGCGTAGCTACCAGGGGTGCAGGGGATGCGACCGCACCAGGGCCCTTGGCCAAGAAGGGGCCCCATTTTGTGCTAAGGTTCCAAAACTACCAGTCTGTGTGCCAACTGTTTTACCAGTGGTCTGTGTACAAAGCATTTTTACCATTGTCTGTGTGCCAAGCATTTAACCATTGTCTGGCTGTGTGCGGTGCCAGTTTCCCAACCAGTTTATCAGTGTCTGCAAGCCAAGCATTTAACCAGTCTGTGTGCCAAGCATTTAACCAGTGCCTTACTATGTGCAGTGCCAATTTCCCAACCAGTTTATCAGTGTCTGCATGCCAAGCATTTAACCATTGTCTGGCTGTGTGCGGTGCCAGTTTCCCAACCAGTTTATCAGTGTCTGCATGCCAAGCATTTAACCAGTCTGTGTGCCAACTGTTTTACCAGTGGTCTGTATACAAAGCATTTTACCAATGATTATTTGGTTTGCGGCGGTGTTGGAGGCCCATATGTCTGTATCTACTCCACTGCTTTCACTGATTACTTAGCTAGAAGATAGCACACTTCTCCTATTTGTTTGGACCAAATATTTTGTCTCTAGCTCAAAAACCATGTGAGGAGATAATTCCTAAAAAATAGGAAGAAGGAAAAAAAGAAATAAAAAGAACAGGAATTTGGCTTTTCAAACCAAATTTGGGCCACACTAGCGCGTTTTTCGCACACTTCCGAATGTGTTTTGCAATTCTTTGGCATGTGACAAATGTAGAGCATTGCATGACAATGTGGGTGGCTACATCGCATCACATGCGATCCGATTATGATACATTGTGTGGATCACAGCACCAGTGGATGGCAAATAAAGATGAATAATATAATCTGCAAAATGTATGTATGTAATGTATGTATGTGTGTATGAATGTAATGTATGAATGTAATGTATGTATGTAATGTATGTATGTAATGTATGTATGACTGTATCTCTGTGTATGTATGTATGTAATGCATGTATTTATGCATGAATGTATGTATGTAATGTATGTATGTATGCATGTATGTATACATGTATGAATGTAATGTATGTATGTGTGCATGTATGAATGTATGTATGTATATATATGTTTATTTATAAAGCGCCACTTGGGGACGCAGCACTGTACATTATAAAATACAATAAAGTCATACAAGGGGGATAAATACATAGATAGTTCAGTACATAAATATATAAATTATATAAATAGAAGTGCTAGGGCTTTGCCACAAGGGGAAATAAGGTCTCTGACCTGTAGAGCTTACAATCTAGTTAGGTGGGTAACACACAGATACAATGGAATGTTCCATCTGGGATACAGTTAAAAGTTTGGAATAATAATCTGACATCTCGGTAATTTTTTACAATACACCGTTTTAACCTTTCCTTCCCCTTTAAAAGGTAATAGTGTATTTTCCTACTGACCAGTAGGGGGGAGTGTTGGTCAAGCAGATATTTCCTTTAAATGTCATTAAAATTGTTTTTTTCTTAAACAATAGGACAAATAACCTTAATCACTTTAATTAGCCCATTCTACTGGTATTGAGTCTAGTATCATTCTGTGAAGGATTCTGGGTAAATTACTTAACTGGATAGAAATAAATAAAACCCAACACTTTAAAATTTCTTTTTTTTGGTAAAGAATTAGAAACAAATTACTATTTGCCCTTTAAAAAAAAATCCTATTGGATGTAGAAATAAATATTTTTCAGTTTGATCTTTTAGGTTTACAATGTCCGGAGTAATTATACAGCAATGTCTGTATTGTGTTGTCATAGCCAGAATAACTTTTACTTTTGTACCAATCTGACCATAGGACAGGATGCCACATTTGTACGTTCAGTATGATTTGGTACCAGGTGCTAAATACATTTATTGTAGTGAACTGTACAGTTTACGGAAATTCTCACTGCTCTTGTGATTGCACAAGACCCCCTGTATCATTCATCGCTCAAGAGGAATTAACTCGCTGTGATAGCTGACCTAAGCCATGATGACCTGAGAGAGGCTTCTTAAACCTGTACTTCCCCTTTCTCTCTTATTGTCCTGCATTGGATACAATAATGCTTCACCCAGGGAGCTGCCCAAATAACTAGTTTGTATCTCTTTGGGGAGATAAGGGAGGAGGCAGTGAGATCAAGTTATGGCGCTTCCAAAATTTTACTCATTTCATACAAGTATATCTTTGGATATGAATTACTTAGAAAGGAAAGTCATACATCGATTTAATCAACACTTTCTTGGCTCTAAATTAAGGGGAAATGAGGTTCAGCTTAAAGTTCTCCTTTTAGTGAATTGTAATTAATATTGCAGCCTCTTTCCAATATTAGGGGGAAATGCACTTACATAATTAATATTATTATATATATTAGAGGAGCCTGTTAACGATTTTAAACACAACGAACCAAAGATGGCAAAAATGTAAACCATGGTCTGTGACTGGAACCACGCTGTAGATAAATGCAGTTTGGTAAAACTCTTGTATTGTTTTAATTATAGGCTTGGGGATATATGGTTTGTCTTCTAAGTAGAGAAAGTAGGTCGTATTTCCTTTTTGAAGTTGCACTTGTGGCTCACAATGAAATGCTAAATAACCAATGTAAACACAGTATTTCTACTCAACAATCCATAGTCTATAGTTACTCACTGAGCATTGTCTGTCTGTCTGTCTGTCCGTCCGTCCGTCCGTCCGTCTATTATCTATCCATCCATCTATGTCTGTCTGTTTATCTATCTATCTATCATCTCTCTCTTTCTCTCTCTCTTTCTTTCTTTCTCTCTCTGTATCTCTCTCTCGCTCTGCATCTCTCTCTCTCTCTCTCTCTCTCTCTCTCTCTCTCTCTCTCTCTCTCTCTCCTCTCTCTCTCTCCTCTCTCCTCTCTCTCTCTCTCTCTCTCTCTCTCTCTCCTCTCTCTCTTCTCTCCTCTCTCTCTATTATCGTAGAATCTATCGATTCATCTATCTCTTCTATGCTCCTATCGTGTCGGTCTGTTATTATCTCTTCCATCCATCTTATGTCATCTATCTTTTAGCAGTATATATATCATCTGTCTGTCTGTCTGTCTGTCTGTCTGTCTATCCATCCATCTATCCGCCTGTCTATTATCTATCTATCTAGACACTATCTATTTCTTTTTGTCTGTCTGTCTGTATGTTCCTATCTATTTATCTTTCTAGTTATCTATCATCAGATCCTACTATGCCATCTGTTCTATTATCTATCTATCTAGAATCTATCTATCCGTCTGTCTATTATCTATCTAGAATCTATATCTCTCTCTTATCACAATGCACTCCTTACTGCCCCAGGTCTGATTCTATGTGTTTAGACAAATTCTAAGATTTCTTCTTTCCTCTGTGGCAGTCTAATTGGGTTCCTTACTATTGCATCAGTAGGTTAACCCATACCAACACCAATGAAACATTTCTAAAATTAGCATCTGCGCTTAAAATAATTTAAATGACTGTAGGGCTGTGTCCCAAGTCCACTCACACCACAAGGAAACAGTGAGTTGGTAACAAAGTTTGGTAACAGGTTGATTTATGCTTTGAATATTATCTTGACTTTTAAATCTATTAAAGGGGAACTGTGGTCTCCATACAAGTGGAATTTATTAGAAAGGACACACTCCTACCTTGACTCCCGGATCAGGCTTCTAGCCACTGTTACAGTTATAATGCAAACATAGAAAAGATAATCAATGCACATTCCTAGGCCCCATACAATATCATATTATCTGCACACTGGCATACTTTATAAACAAAGGGGTTTTAGTATACATTACTGTATGTAGGATTATACAAACATAGAAAAGATAATCAATGCACATTCCTAGGCCCCATACAATATATTATCTGCACACTGGCATACTTTATAAACAAAGGGGTTTTAGTATACATTACTGTATGTAGGATTATATAAACATAGAAAAGATAATCAATGCACATTCCTAGGCCCCATACAATATCATATTATCTGCACACTGGCATACATTATAAACAAAGGGGTTTTAGTATACATTACTGTATGTAGGATTATACAAACATAGAAAAGATAATCAATGCACATTCCTGGGCCCCATACAATATCATATTATCTGCACACTGGCATACTTTATAAACAAAGGGGTTTTAGTATACATTACTGTGATCACATGAATGAAAAGCCTTCCAACCACGTCAAGGTAACCCCAGTCTGGAAGGTCCTAACGTCTAACCTTTTCAATTTCTTTTACTTCAATTACGATTAGCAAACTTTTGCATTTCTCATTACAGTTATAATGGGTGGTTTATCCTGCCAGTACTGTGGGTGACATCAACAGCACTTGGGGTCTTACTTGCATCATAAGCTCCACCCCCAAACTTCTAAATCATATTGAAAGCTAGCCACAAGCCTGGAAATGTTATTTTTCTGTCCATAGGTAGAGGAATGGACAGAGAATTGTTGCTGTAACTACATTATGTTTATCTTTTGCAAGGTTGCGCAGGTGACTCGTGCACAAATATCAAAAGATAAAAATCTGATTAATAAATAAAACAATATATTAAAATGTTGGTGCTTACCTTTAATTTATGTTTTTGTGTGTTCCTATTATTTCCAGTTTTGTAAAATATCACTTTCTACCATTCTACCTTCAGAAAATATCACTTTCTAGGGGTAGGCATATGACACTGCTTTAACACATGTCTGCCACAGAGACACAGACACGGGGCAGTCTGGGAAGTGCATCTCTACAAGCCTATAACTTAAGATCCAGAAAAGTGAGAGGCCTCATCCCAGGCTTGTTTGAAAGGTATTCTTAATCTTTTTTTTTTACTTGTATGGAGACTACAGTTGCCTCTTTAAATGTTTTATATTTTATTTCTGTTATACCATGCGTATGGGTGTTCCTTTAATGTGTTTCTCTTGTTCTTCAGATCAGGGATATTTTACCAGCAGGCTTCCAGATTTTTTAAAACTACAATACCCAGAATTCCTGTCTGACCTCTGCTGTTGTAAAATGCTTGTAGGATTTTGGAGGCCTGCAGGTTGGAGATCACTTCATTATAAACCATTTACACCAAGGGTGGACAAGTTATTTCATTTAAATCTAATAGACAATCTAGCCCTTTTTTTAGCCACTTCCAAAACTTTTAAAAATAAGACACTGGTCATAAACTTTGTAGGTGCATTGGTTACAAGCAAGGCTCCTGGGATTTCTCCAGCCCTAATTGATTTATTTGTACCAGCCAATCACCTACAGTCTAGCGGACACAAACCATAAGTCCAGTAGTAGTAGTATTAGTGGTAGAGGGATTTTTATTCTAAAATCTATATTATTATTATCATTATTAATAGCAGTAACAATATGTTTGTCATTCTAGAAACCCAAGATGATGTAACATCCCTTGAAATATTAGAGAAAAAGGAAATGAACTGGATAAAAATGTAATAGGGTGGTGGATACATGTCATGATGTCACTGAGTCAGTTATTAAGATAAGATGATGTCACTGTTATTAAGATCGATGATTGATGGAGTGGAATGGAAAACTACAAAACAGGAAAGCAGAGAATGTAAATTGAATTATATTCGCTTCCCCAATTTTGTGGTCAGTATTTACAAACAAAATTTGCACATCCAACCGGTCAAAAAAAACCTGTAAGGCCACACAGAGCAGGACGTGTCAATGCAGATTGCCACATTACATGTGCTGCGATCCATTTCAGAGTGCATGCCTTTTTTTTGTGGAACGCGTGTGCTCTGATTGTGCAGCGTAACGCGATCGCAGCACAAGCGGACGGTAGCACGCGTGAAACACGTGCCAATACGATGTGCTTTTAACGTGTGTGCCGTAGCCTTAAGGACAGATTTTTTTGGGCCCAGTTCACTGCAACCAATCGTGGTCCATAGGAGCTTTTTAATGACCAACCATGGTAATATGCTTATAATAAAACCTCTTTACCACATTGTCTTTAAGAAACCCTTCTAATGCCACATTCACTTCATTTTTCCTATTTTGCAGTTGGGTGTGGTGTAAGGTTTAAAAATGTGATGTGGATTCTGTAAGTCTTAGAAACGGTTCCAGACCATCTTGTTCCAAGGATGTTGTTCTCTGGTTACACATCATTGTTTCAACACACGAGGAAACAGTTGCCTTTGATGCGATGATCTGTGCCTGGTCACAAGATTGCCTCACATTGATATCATTATTGAAACATCTGCGAACAATGTATCTCACCATGGAGGCATCTGTGTGTATGATACAACTGACATTGCCTTAAATCAATTCCATTGCAGGCTTGGAGAAAAGAAGAAAACACTGTTGGATGTCCACAGATCTCATGTACACAGAGGAAATATGGCCAAAGGTCATTGTACCCGATATACCAGGAGATTCTATAAAAGTTCTTATCGGTGCTAACTTTGCCCCAACTAGAGATGGGATCCGGGTCCGACACGGACGGAGCGTTTGGATTTCGGGAGTTCGAAAAAATTTTCCAAGATTTTCGAAATATCTTCGAACGTTCGAAAATCCTCGAAAATATGATTGGTAACTCAAAAGTGGTCTCCGATCGTATTTTCGAAGATATTTTCAAATATTATCGAAAACCGCTCCATACATTTGAAAATCTTCGAAAATTCGTTCCGTTTTCGGATCTTCTGGATTTTCCCGAGATCCGGGAATCCGAAAATGGAACGAAACTACGTGGTTTCGGCCATCTCTAGCCCCAACCAATCAAATCTTATTTAACATTTGAAAGATAACATCTGATTGGTTGGGACAAAATTAGCACCATTTCTAATGATAAGAACTTTTATTGAATCTTCCTGATAGAGCCTTACATTAAGGAGAAGTGTTACCAGACCAGATTTTAACTAAGTTCTTATAGTTAAAAATGGTGCTAATTTTGCCCCAACCAATCAGATATTAGCTTTCAAATGTTAAATAAGATTAAATAAGTGGCCATATTATTGATCCTAGACTCTTCATAAAATAACAAGTATGACAGGACTGCACTCCCTCCTCTCAGTGATGTGTAAAAACCCAAAGATAGAGATAAAAATAGAGAAAGAAAAAAATATAGTATATACCTTCTTATCACTTTAAAATCCTTCAACAATCCCCTATAGTAAAACGTTTAAAACCATATATTAAAATATATATTAAAAAGGCACTTACGTTGTTCTCCTTATGTGTCCTTTTATTTTCAGTGCAGAACAGTGCAAAAAAGTGCAGAAAAATATAAAAGCAATATAACCTGGCTTAAACAGCACCAGGGGATAATCTTACTGGATATTGTTGATCCTGATGAAGCTATATGCAATAGCGAAACGCGTAGATCTTTGACAAACACTGCTCTATTGTCCAGAACAGCCCCTTTACATCTTAAAAGGGAAACTATGCTTTTTATACTTTTATCCTTCTATTTGAGATTTGATTATGAATCCAGTTGTGTGAACCAGCCCTGATGTATGAGAGTGGAATATAAGGGAACACAGGCCTGTGAACCAACCACTTCAAACCACAAAGGTAATAATAGGAAGACAACGAAAAGTAAGTTAAAGGCAAACTTATTATTTTAATATATTGTATTATTTATTAATCTGATTTTAACACACATTGACACAATTTTTATATTTTTATCTTTTTATTTCCCACCTACCAACCCTGTAAGTGAGTCACCTTACATTCAAATACTTCGTTAAATAAGATCTGATTGGTTGGGGTAAATTTAGCACCAGTTTTAACGATAAGAACTTTTATTGAATAACCCTGATAATGCATTAGAAGGACATTCATTTTATCAGGGTTTTCAATACATTATTACTGGCTGGATTCAATAAAGTACCTTGACATTGGGATCTATTCCTCTGTTGACTGAATGGGAATGTGATATATATAAGGTCCAATAAAGTTGATCATTTTACTCGCCAATCTGCCCACAACATTCCATCAACTGCTTGGGATGATCATTCGGAATGTTGATCACTAATAGAGATGTTCAAAACTGTTGAGTTTCGTTTTCGAATTTTCAAAATTTGGAGTTTCGATTTTCGAAAATCATCTATTGGACAAAGTGACATAAATAAGAGTCAAGAAATTCCTTTGGCAACAACTTAACAAAGATGAGAGGGAATAGAAGAAGTTGGTTCAACCAGGATATAAACTACCAGGATGGCATTATATGTATCTGCATGACTATGCACGCTGTGTATTGGGCTGGACTAGATGTAGGTGCTACATTCTAAGCTGATATTGAGAGATATTATTATTTCTATATTTATAATTATTACTATATTCATTGTAATATATACATGTCATGTATATAAGTAGGAGCATATTGTAAGTCAATGACTTATCCAAATATTGGGCTGAATTTACATAGTAATCGCTGGAACAAATATCCACTCTGCTGGAATCCATCTTCTCCGACATTTTGTGGGCTGCCATTAATTACTGGTGCTGAGAAAAGAGGATAGAACCAAACATAACATAATTCTACATAAACAGTAAAGAAACAAACATATCAATGGAACTGATCCCCCAACATTCTGTAATACACGAATACACCATTGGATCTGACTTCTCACGCTCAGTTTAATAAGCCTCCACGTGACTAACACTGGCTCCAGTGCCACGGTGGGAACTATTTTACACAAGTGTTTGCTATTTTCCTTTGTCTATTCTTGGGCACATTAAAAACAGATGAAGGAATTATTCCTACAGAGGAAAATAAAAAACTAACATTCACATTTCACTGTTTGTGTTGTGTGTAAATAATGGATGAAGATTCCCCCCCAACCACAAATAGGGTCAGAAAATGTTATGTTGTTAGGTTGGCTGGGATACTTGTAGGGAGATTCACCTTGCAATAGTGAGTCCACTCTCCTATATTTCTGAATATATGCTTATATCTTTCCATGGGACAAAACTGAAGATATGACACTTAGATACGATGTAAGGTAGTCAGTGTGGAGCTTGTATAACAGTGTAAATTTACTGCCCCCTCAAAATCCTCCATTCCTTGTCAACATCTCGGAGCTGGTGGATGTTATAGATCGTTTGAGGATGCCCCACAGATGTTCAATAGGGTTCAGGTCTGGAGACATGTTTGGCCAGTAGGAACATGCACTCAACTTCTTTGGTCGTCCATGGCAAGGATTGTTCAGAATGGAACCTGTCCTGTTAAACCACCAGCAACACATTTTTTTGACGCCGCCTCTCTAGTTTATCACAGGGTGCACCATGAGCAAACTTTTTAATATGCTTCATGGTAGGTATGCCCCCTGATCAATGTGGCAGAGATGTTGGCAGCCATACTATAAGGTGATGATGGTCCCAGCATTGTTGCAACAAACGAAAGTATTTCTAAGTTCCGATACCACTCCTGGCACATTGTTATTAAGAGATGCAACATTGAATGGAAGTATGTTACACCTATTAGGGATCATATAGTAAGGAGTTCAATATTTGTTTTCTGATAATAATGTCCGGCGTGTGAGCCAGGATTCCGACATTGCCGTCTGTTTGACTGTACTACTGTAGTACAGTTTTTTTGTGTATATATATATTTGGTATTGAGGGGGTGTTATGGGATTCAAGGGAAATGTCTGAGGGTGATCTGAGTGTATTATTTGCTATTAAAGGTACATATATAAAGAATTATTTTGTTACCTTATTTCATGAGGTTTTTTTATAAGTCTAAGTTCCTTTGAGATGGACTTTTTCACCACTATTTCCCTGTCTTAAAGGGATGGTGGGTTCGGTTTAACTGTGCATGTTGAAGCCTCAATAAAGGTTTGGTTGTCTGTTGAAGCTTTAATAGTTTTTGATGTTTGTTCATGGCAAAAGTTCTCCGTGCTCCTTCCTTGTGAATGGTGAAGTGGGTTTGATTGTGGAGATGCTGTGAGCACAGGGACACGAAAGCTGCATTGAGAGGGTGCGCTAATGTTCCATACAATAAACTATCTGGGGCATTGTTCACCAGTAGAACATGTTAGAGGACACAAGGACATCCCTTAAGACTTGAAGAAAGGAAATGAGTCTTCATGTTTGGAAAGGGTTTTCCACTGTGAGAACGGTAAAGCTATGGAACTGTCTTCCAGTGGACGTTGTTTATGGCAGGTTCATTGGTCAGTTTAATAAAAGCTGGATGAGTTTCTACCAAGGAATGTTACAAGTTACTGGTATTGTATCATAAAGTAGAGTTGGGAAAGGGTTTGTCACTGTGAGAACGGTTAAAGCTATGGAACTGTCTTCCAGTGGAGTGTTATGGAGGTTCATTGGTCAGTTTAAAAAAAAGCTGGATGAGTTTCTCAAACAAGGAATGTTACAATTACTGGTATTGATACATAAATGAGTTGGGAAAGGGTTTGTCACTGTGAGAACGGTAAAGCTATGGAACTGTCTTCCAGGGGACTTGTTATGGCAGGTTCATTGGTCAGTTAATATAAAAGCTGGATGAGTTTCTACAAACAAGGAATACAAGTTACTGGTATTGATACATAAAGTAGAGTTGGGAAAGGGTTTGTCACTGTGAGAACGGTTAAAGCTATGGAACTGTCTTCCAGTGGACGTTGTTATGGCAGGTTTATGGTCCGTTTAATAAAAAGCTGGATGAGTTTCTACAAACAAGGAATGTTACAAGTTACTGGTATTGATACATAAAGTAGAGTTGGGAAGGGTTGTCACTGTGAGAACGGTAAAGCTATGGAACTGTCTTCCAGTGGACGTTGTTATGGGGTTCATTGGTATAGGTTATTAATAAAGCTGGATGAGTTTCTACAAACAAGGAATGTTACAAGTTACTGGTATTGATACATAAAGTAGAGTGGGAAAGGGTTTGTCACTGTGAGAACGGTAAAGCTATGGAAACTGTCTTCCAGTGGAGTTGTTATGGCAGGTTCATTGGTCAGTTTAATAAAAAGCTGGATGAGTTTTCACAAACAGGAATGTTACAAGTTACTGGTATTGATAAGTAGAGTTGGGAAAGGGTTTCACTGTGAGAACGGTAAAGCTATGGAAAGTCTTCCAGTGGACGTTGTTATGGCAGGTTCATTGGTCAGTTTAATAAAAAGCTGGATGTGTTCTACAACAAGGAATGTTACAAGTTACTGGTTATGTATACATAAAGTAGAGTTGGGAAAGGGTTTGTCACTGTGAGAACGGTAAAGCTATGGAACTGTCTTCCAGTGGACGTTGTTATGGCAGGTTCATTGGTCAGTTTAATAAAAAGCTGGATGAGTTTCTACAAACAAGGAATGTTACAAGTTACTGGTATTGATACATTAAGTAGAGTTGGGAAAGGGTTTGTCACTGTGAGAACGGTAAAGCTATGGAACTGTCTTCCAGTGGACGTTGTTATGGCAGGTTCATTGGTCAGTTTAATAAAAAGCTGGATGAGTTTCTACAAACAGGGAATGTTACAAGTTACTGGTATTGATACATAAAGTAGAGTTGGGAAAGGGGTTTCACTGTGAGAACGGTAAAGCTATGGAACTGTCTTCCAGTGGACGTGGTGATGGCAGGTTCATTGGATAGTTTTTCTCTTGGATTGGATTAATGTAGCAGGTTTTCACTTTCCGAGTTCTCTGGTCTTATGCACATCTACCAGCTTAGTGGGAGTGCCTTCTCAGTTCTACCTTCCGGCTTCTACAAATCTTCCAATTGGCCAAGCCCTGGGCCAAAGCCAGGAGGCAGGACTAAGAAACCCCAGTGTTTTACGTCCTCACCCTCACAGATTACATGGTAGTTTGATCCATGCACAACATTAGACTTGCTGAAATGTTTCCAAAATAACTGCAATGAATCCAAGTGTGACCCAACCATTAATTTAACTCTGAGGGGGAGGTCTCACGTGAATCCAGGTATAAATAGAAATTGTCTGGTCTAGAAGGGGGTCTCTGCACCGGGCACGAAATCAGGGTCAGAAGTTCTAATACATAACTGTTTTGGCCACATTTAGAATTTCCAAGGTGGTTGCATTAAATACATCTGGTAGCATGAAATAAAACTAACTATAGATATCTAAATCAAACTGATTCCTGCTGGGGTGGACGTTGGGTGTTACGTTTCTGTTGATCTGAGAATTTGAACTTTTACGGATGATATTTGCCTTGTGCCAAGACAGTATGCGGAAGGGTCCATGGGGGTCTAGGATGGAATTGGTTAGCGTTTAACACATCTGGTTCTTTTAAAATTGGACAGTGGAGGGTTAATATTACAGAATTCCAATTATAGCTTTGCCACCCTTGACAAATGAATAATCCAACAGATGCGGTGCCCATCAACAGAACACACAGCTCCCTCTGCCTGCCAAATCCATCTGACACAGAACCAATTGCCTGCAGAGAGTGACAGACACAGAGTTGAAGGTGTTAATGATTCTAAAACAACTTACTCTGTGCTGGGTTAGGATTAAGATGAGATGACAATGTCTCTCTTCCTCTGGCTTAGGCTTGTGCACAGGGATAGTGTTCAGGGTCCCTGTACTCAATACACCACTATTGTATCAGTAGATGCTGCAGAAAAAACATAAATCTTTATTAATGGGATTCCTAATTAATGTGATTATTTATGAATAGGATTCTTAAAGGGCATCTATACTGAAAATTTTGTTATTTTAAATTGACCATAACTGGAAACTATAATTCTTCCCAACCACCACTGTATCATTTTTATGTTGATCTGCCCCCTATTTCTTTAGATATCCAATCTAAAACTTCTTATATTTCAGCTGTCAATCAAGTTCCTTGCTCTCAAAAACTATTCTTCTGTGAGTAGTTTTACTGTAGCTGGAATGGTGACAGAGTTTTGACAGTTGGAATGCTGTGTGCAGGCTTGACAGTTGGTTTGTGGGAAAAAAGTCAGGTCAGATGGAAGTGGGAGTGGTTAAAAGAGGGAGGGGGATACAAAATGTGTGCTGGATTGAAGGCATGCAGCAACACACGCAAATCAGAGTAAGTGCTATTTACATGTATTCAATTATAGATTAAGATGAGGCAAAGGCATTTTTTCAGTATAGTGTCCCTTTAATTAATGTGATGCTTTATTAATACAATTCATTTTTATGTGATTATTAATGTGGTTCTTAATTAATTTGATTCTTTATTAATTTGATTCATTATTAATGTGAGTCTTTATTAATATGATTCTTAATTAATGTGAATTATTATTAATGTGATTCTTTATTAATATAAATCCTTACTCCAGCAAGAGTGCATGCTTGTTAAAAAGATCAAACCGATTAGACATTTTTTAAAGACCTGTAAGATACTTGTACAAAGTTAGGTATGACTAGCTTAACCCTGGCCTTTACCATGCATGACTAGCTTAACCCTGGCCTTTACCATGCACGACTAGCTTAACCTTGGCCTTTACCATGCACGACTAGCTTAACCTTGGCCTTTACCATACACGACTAGCTTAACCTTGGCCTTTACCATCAGAGATGGATTAAGATCATATGGGGGCCTAGGCAGGGCCATCATTTAGGGCCCCCTTTTTTTGCTACATATATTGTATAGACTGTTTTTTGTTACTGCTTCTGAAGCTGGGCCCCCAGAAGTTTCCTGGGCCCTAGGCAGGTTCCTAGGGTTGCCTTGTGGATAATCCTGCTCTGTTTACCATGTATGACTAGCTTAACCTTGGCGTTTACTGTATATGGTTAGCTTAACCTTGGCCTTTACCATATATGATTAGCTTAACCTTGGCCTTTACTGTATATGGCTAGCTTAACCTTGGCCTTTACCGTATAGGGCTAGCTTAACCTTGGCCTTTACCATATATGGCTAGCTTAACCTTGGCCTTTACCGTATATGGCTAGCTTAACCCTAGTCTTTTGGTGCTACACACTTTATACATTATGTAAAACTAAATGTAAAAGATAAGGGCATGTTCACCCTTACCCCAAACATAAAAACTGGTGACTTGTCAGTTATCTGCCTGCAACCCCAACTGCTATTTATACCAGTTTATTACATGTATTACATGTATTTGTAACCAGATATTTAATGATAACTTCTATACCTTTCTGGCAAAGGTATCTGCAAAAGGGGCCAGCATTAAAGGGACTGTCCACCCCTCTTTTGAAAAATTAATATGTGGTAGATTAGCCCCCAAAACCTAGACATTGTTTAAGTCTCAAGCTGTAATTCGGCTCCTACACAGAAATATTATACTTACATGCTCCTCCTCGCTCCAATCACTGACTGCCATTCCCGGAGCAGTCTCCACTGCGGCTGCTCGGGAACAGAAAAAGAACAGAGCGGCCACAGTGGAGACTGGGAGAAGAACCCGGAAGCGGCGGTGGAGCGAGGAGGATGTAAGTATAATATCTCTGTGTGGGAGCCGAATTACAGCTTGAGACTTAAACGATGTCTAGGTTTTGGGGGCTAATCTACCACATATTAATTTTTCAAAAGAGGGGTGGACAGTCCCTTTAAAGGAATAGTTTACTCTCAAAGTGAACTATTCCTTTAATATATTAATTAAAGCCCGGGTGGTTAAGGAGCTATGCCCTACCTCCCGATCTTCAATCAATAACGCAGGGTCCAGGAACGAAGGTACGAATGAACTTACCTTTTACGTGATCCACCATGGTCAAGCTGAAGACTCCGACTGCTTTCCTCTCCTGTACAGCTATATCGTGCATGCGCATTATAGCTGTACAGTAGAGTGAAGCGGTCATAGATTTCGCGTAAAATGTAAGTTCCTTCGTATCTTCATTCCTGCGTTATTGATTGACTATCAGGAGGTAGGGCATAGCTCCTTAACCTCCTGGGCTTCAATCAATATATTAAAGGAATAGTTTACTTTCAGAGTGAACTATTCCTTTAAATATTTACAGGGAGATTCAATAAAAGTTCTTATCGTTTAAAATGGTGCTAATTTTGCCCCAACCAATCAGATGTTAGTTTTCAAATGTTAAATAAGATCTGATTGGTTGAGGCAAAATTAGCACCATTTTAAACGATAAGAACTTTTATTGAATAACCCTGTTAGTTAGTAATGATGGTAATAAAGTGCAAAATATATCAGTTGGGGTTGGAGGCCGGTAACTGACAATTGACCTTTTATTGTTTATTATCATGAAAGGTCCATTTGGTCTGCAGCTACTTCGTTTTGTTTAAAAAGATCAGTAAAAAACAGAAGTACAAAAAAAAAAAAAAAAGCAAGAACATTTTTGTCGCTTTCACAAGCTTTTTTCTGAAAATAGACAGTCCCCACCCTGCAGAATTTCATGTTAAAAACGAACTTCTGCTGTCTCGCACTTGAACGATGTTCTGTAATCTAAGTTCTGCATTTCGTCTGTGTTTTGTTTTATTACATTTTATTATATTTTATCTGAAAGATGCACATTGGTAGATTGGTATGCCCTTCTAGTCATTAGGCCTGCTAGTCTTCCCACTGACTACTTTCTAGGTTTTTTTGGGTAAGTGCGTCCCTGCAGTTACGTCCCTGAATACTTGGGGATCCAAGCATTACATTACAGAAGCCTTTTCCCTTTTTATTGTTCCTCCTGGTTAATCTACTTAATAAGAGGTTTTGCAGTAGGTTATGTCTCCCATACCCAGTTTTGCATTTAGTTTTGCACTTTAAGAGTTTCTGCAGCAACTCAGATCTCTCTAGTGCTCATTATGTGGGGTCTACACAGGGTCAGGGAACAAATCCTAATAGGAGTGAGTAGGGAAAAAAGCAGCACTTTTCTACCATTAGGCAGAGTGAGACATTTGTCTCAGGCACCCTGACCGGTCAATAAAAAAAATAATTTCGCCTAGTAACAGATATGATGTTGTTAAAATCATTTTGTATGGTTAGGTTAGCTTTAGTTAGTTTGTTACGACTAGGGCAGCATTCAAAAGTTTGGCTCAGGCAGCAAAAACCTTAGAAGTGTCCCTGAGCAGCACGCTGCAACAGTTATTGAGGACAAAGTGTTGTGTAGTTGGTGTGGCCACTGCTGGTCTACAGGATACACCTGAGGCATGGAAAGATTTTCTTAAGTTAAAGTTAAGTCTTCTCTCCTTAAATATGGTGTCCACAGGAATGGTGGTTCTCCAGGCTAACCTGACCACAGATGTGTTTAACCTTCAGGGGATTGTCCCAAGTATACAAACATACAGTATGACTTTATTGTATTTTATTACTGTACAGCACTGCGTCCCCAAGTGGTGCTTTATAAATAAATTATACATACAGAGAAGAAATGTTCTGTTTACACCACAAGCGTTCATCTCGTTTTTGGGGGTTATGCTATAATTGCACACTTCAGGCTACAAACTCCTTTATTTTTTAAAATGGCCCTTACAAACTATTTTAGGATTTGCCATTTTCTGTTTATCACCCAATTTTCCAGTCTATTTTCCAGCCATTTCACCAGTCTTTAAGTTATTTGCCAGCAATTCACCAATCTCAGTCTTCCAGCAAATTTACCAGTCTTTGTTTTCCAGCCATTTTACCAGTCTCACCTTGTAAGCCAACCAACCAATCCCAGTTTTCCAGCCAATTCCCCAGTCTTTGCCACACAATTCAACCCGGGCCAAGTTATTAAATCAATTGCTTTCATTTATTCATATAAATTGGGATGTGCACTAGGCTTTTATTTTATGGGTGTATAACCAATTTACCAGTCTAAATGTGCCCATACCTTAGAACCCTCCCCTCCAACCGATCTCACAACATTCAATCAATTCTTCCAGAACCGCCTTTCCTGTTCTACTTCACAACCGACATACGATCGCAAAATAAATGGGCCAGGTGAGACTGTTGCAATCGTATGTTGGTCACAAAAAAAGAACAGGAAAGGCAGTTCCTGATGAATGTTGTGGGGTGGATTGGGAGGTAAGTTCACCTTTAGTTCTCCATTCTATTCACCTCTCTCAACTTGCCAGCCCTTTTATCTACAACCATTATGCAAGACTCTTATTTGTCCTTATGACCCTCCAAAGAAATTTTTTTGTGGATGTCCCTGGAGAAAAGCTAGGAACACGTAGTTGTAGTGGACATCCCTGGTTTAGAATGACAGGTGGCCACTTTTCCACTGTGTTCGTCATGGGGAAAATGTGGTAATGAAATGCCACAAGCCTTCGTGCTTGTAAGTGGTAACTGAGTGTCGCTGACAGGTGCCGAAGTTTGGGGAATGATAACTACAATATTTAACACAAAAAGGGTTAAAGTCACAAACATTTTTGTAATTATTCACTGAACAGAAAGTATGTTTCATATCCCTATCTCTTCCCCCAAAATCCATCTCTTTACCCATAATCCATCTCTTCCCCCCATAATCTATATTTCCCCCTCCATAATCAATCTCACCCCCATAATCCATCTATTCCCCCATAATCCATCTCTCACACCCATACTCCATCTATTTCTCCATAATCCAACTCTTTCCCCATAATCTATCTATTCCCCCTTAATCCATCTTTCTCCCATAATCCATCTCTTTCCTTCATAATCCATCTATTCCCCCTTAATCCATCTTTCTCCATAATCCATCTATTCCCCCCCATAATCCATTCCCCTGGGATGAGCAGGTACAATCACTATTCAATTCATTACTCAGTGGGAGCCACGCCCATTACACCGCGTCATGCGGTCACGTGGTTGTGAAGGAGGGCGGGCAATCAGTTTCGATGCTCGCGGTGTCCCCGTGCTGAGGGTCTTCTACCAGCAGAGACAGTAAACCCGCTGTTGACCCGGACAGGGGGGGACCGAACACCCGAACTGGAATGTCTGTCACCCGACTGACCATCTCGCCGCGTCTCTTCCTGAACACGGGGGTCACATGACCGTTCATTCACATGTGACGTCACCAGCCGTGCAATATAAATTCCGGCGCCGGCCGCGCTGAGTTCAGTCCCAGAGAGAGACCGAGAGCGGTAGAACTGGCAGCGGCAGCTCCGTCCACCTTCTCCGTTTTCATGCACCGCCTGCTCCCCTGGGAAGCTCCCCCAGTGCCATGTCTCCCGCCCCCTGTCACTAGATCCATGGATTACTATGACTCCATCAGCAGCGCCGACTGCCTGGCCGGCTTGGTAGGGAAGGTTCCCCGGCGCTTGGGACGAGGCTGCCCGGCTGACATTTCCATTGGGGACCCCGAGGAGCGAGCCATAGACTTCAGCCCGTACCTGGTGGAACCTCCCGCTGGGGTCAGTCCGGCCGCTCCAGGGGTAGGGGGAGACTTTCTATCCGACCTGCTGGGGGGCGACAGCTACAAGTGCGGCCGCAAGGGGGCGATAGAGTTTGGGAGAGGGAGCGAGACCAAGTCGGAGCCCGTGTTCGAATCCCTGGAGCCCTACAAGGGCCGGGAGGAGGACATGCAGCCCCAGTACACGGTCCGGTCCTACCTGGCCTACCAGTCGGTTCCGAGCGGGAGCAGCGGGAACCTCTCCAGCGCCTCCTCCTCCTCCAGTCCGCCCGGGACCCCCAACCCGAACCTGGACATGAAGGGGAGCGGGAGAGGCGGGTCGGGGAAGGGGAAGAAGCCGCTGGACAAGTTGAGCGACGAGTACAAGATCCGCCGGGAGCGGAACAACATCGCGGTGCGGAAGAGCCGAGACAAAGCCAAGCTGCGGAACATGGAGACTCAGCACAAGGTGTTGGAACTAAGTGCGGAGAACGAGCGGCTCCAGAAGCGGGTGGAGCAACTGTCCCGGGAGCTCAGTACCTTGCGGAACCTTTTCAAGCAGCTGCCCGACCCCCTGCTGGCTGCAACCGGGCGCTGCTGAGGGCACAGGGTGGCACCTGATCACTGACTGGCACCCAGGGGCAACTGTGCCACCCACGGACCTGCCTGGGCAACCTAAGGGAGAAATCCCTCCTGTATGTGCACTTTTTTGGGGGCCCCGTTCCAGTGGTGTAACTAGGAATCAATGGGGCCCCCAGCAAAACTATGACGCAGCCCCTGTCCGTGCTTCATCCACAGTGGTTTTCTGAGAGGAGGCTATATCTGTCATAATAAAAAGATGGGGCCCCTTGGCTCCCACGCCCCCCCAGCAAAACTATGACGGGGCCCCTATCCGTGCGTTATCCACATTGGTTTTCTAAGAGGAGGCTATATTTGTCATAATAAAAATATGAAGATGGGGGGTCCCCCGGCTCCCCGCTAGTTATGCCCCTGCCCCGATCCTATTATATGCAGAGGGCAAACCCTAAACCATTCATAATCTGGGGGGCAATGAGAACCTACTGGCTGGGCTGGGGCTGCACAGTTTTGTATCTTACTACTTTGGACTGAAAAACTCCCAACCAATGCACCAAAGAGACTGTTTAAATGCACTTACCTCTATTATACCCCAAATCTGCATTGCAATCACAGAGCCCCCCACACTTTATCTCATCACCTGGAATCTTTTTACCCCCCCATTCAGATGAAATGATGAATCAGGATTGTGCCCCTCCAAACTGGAGAACTTTGTGTTGCTATGATTATTATAGGATGTGCTGTACTTTGGTTAGAAATGGGATCTGACCTGCAGAGCTTGCAATTTTAATATTTCTCAGCTCAGGCATAGGTAAACATCCGCCTATAACAGCAGTAAAACTTCTATAGGTGAAACTTGATAATCTAACCACCACAGCATTAAAAAGCCTAGTTTTATGTTGGGACAAGGATCTTTTTAAAACAAACTTTCCCCTTGTCCTTCTCGCACACATTTCTGCAGGAACGTGATTTGGTTAAATGCTGTTCCCCCTACGCATTTCACCATAAGAACGTCTGGTACTAAATGTAAAAGTTGCATTGCGCAATGACTTGGCACTTTGAAAAGATTTTATACTTTTGTTAAATAAACATTCTAGTCCTCTACCTTACTGTCTTGTGTTAAACTAGTGAACATAAATACTGTTAGAGGAAAACAAATTGCTGTAAAGCTATGGGGTACCATTTTACCCCATTTCAAAAGAGAACTATTTATTATAGAATTATCAGGACACAAAGTATCATAATTGGTGAAACAATTCTGAAATGCAGAAAAATGTGTAGCTAGAGATCCCACATTTAGATGCTTGCACCTTTTCGGAGGGGTTTGGGGTAAACCTATCTCTTCTGGCTATTGGTTTAAAGGGTAGCTGCACCTTAAATACAACCCCTCATTTTTAATTATAGGGGAGGTAAAAGCAAGTATTCCTATCTTCTGTTTTGCTTTCGTTTAAAGAGTAACTAGCTTTGGAAGTATTGCTGTGTTTGTACCTTTCAGTTTACCTTGGGTTCAACAAAAAAGTTACAGGTTAGAGAAGCTTGGAAATGGCTTACCTGACTTAAAACACATTAATATTTTTTCTTTGAGCTCTGACACAAACACGCGATGATAAACTTTTCTGATTTCAAACGAAACCCAAAACTGGAGGAATAATTGTCCCTACCTCCTATAAAATGATATATTCGGAGTGTAGAAAGGGGTTTTTAGGTTGATGTTACCCTTTAAAACCCTCAATCCTTGTGTTTAAAAACCTAGTGTTATTTAAATTTAAACAGGACAATCTTTTTTTGTTTTCTATACTTGGTGATGCAATACATTAAACATGGCTGAGGTCTATTCACATGATGCAATCTTGTGTAATGCAGTCACTAATTGTGTAATCTGTTAAAGATTTGTATGTTTTTTTATATTATATAAAAAAAAAAGGAAAAATAATTATCTATTTCTATATGGGGAACATTTGTATATTTTGAATTGCTTTTAATAACAATTGTAATACATATTTCTGCCTCAGGGTGAAGATAGATGGCAGAGAATTATTCCAGAGTGGATTTCTTTCTTTATTTTACCAAAAAGGTTTTATATTGTTTGTAAAAAAAAAAAAAAAAAAAATGTTTTTATTCAGATCAATATTGACTAATAATCCAGAAGTGCAGTAACACTTGGAATGCCTTAATATTTGACTTGATTCGATCCATTTCAAAACTACATCTCCCAGCATTCCCTGTTGCCCCTTATTGTTTTATTTAAGATCCATTCAAGAAATGTTTGTATTTTTATCTCAGAAGTAAAATCTTGCTTTTGAACTAAACCATGCAATGTCATGTGTGGTTAATTGGTTCCATATCTCACTTGTTGATAAAATAAAGTCTATTTTCACTGTTTACTGGAAACATTTTGCTTACGCAAAGGCATATCTATAGTTTAATACGATCCTGGCTTCCTGTTGTAAGGCCCAATCTAAATAGAGTTTTTAATTCATAAGAATCATTTGGCAGTGTTTTTTTTTTATTTTTTTATTATCTGGTGATAACCAGAAAGAGAGAAAAAAGTAACTACAAGTCTATATCACACTAAAAGCTGGTTTAAAGGGAAATATTTTATTTGTAACACACAACAGGAATATGTCAAGAATCAATATTCATCAGATGTGGGACAATTAAACTGTTAATGTTAGAAATTATTTACAAGCTGAAAATAGTTGGTATAGTTTTACTATGGATGGCAACTCGTTTGGTTAATCAAATGCACGCACGCCATGATTGGTCCAAAACCTCTGAAGGTACCAAGTTGGTTACAATGTGCTGTGACGTACCAAGTCAAGTCTTTTGATTGACACCACAGGTAGCAGTGATGTGCTGGCATTTGAAGTATCCATTCAAACTGGGTCTATTCCCCCAAGCCTAAGTTATAAACAAGTAAAAGGGCTTCTCCACCCTTAAAACAAAAAAACAGGTAATTTTTGTGCCTGCTTCCAACTAAAAAATTCAGTACATTATTACCTGCATTACTAACCAGATATTTAGTGATAATTGTCTTCATTCTGGCAGAGTAAGCTGGCCCCTCCCTCCATGCTGTCAATCAAGGCTGTGACAACTGCCATCACAATCAATAATTGACTGCGGTTTCCCCTGCTGTATCCTTTGCACATGCTCAAGCTAATAAAAAGCTCATTGAGCAGATGGAGGTGGATCCTTTTTTCAGAAGAGAATTTGTCATTAAATATCTGGCTCCTATAGCAGTTGGGGTTGCCAAGTCACCAGTTTTGTTTTTACATGACATGCCTTTAAGAACTGTAAACTCAACATTTGAAGTCTTTGCCCTCCGTTTGTATTATTCACAGGGAGGTGAGAACGCTTATTCTCACCTCCCTGTGAATAATACAAACGGAGGGCAAAGACTTCAAATGTTATGTATATGGGTTTACAGTTCCTTTAAAGACCCAACTCTCCCCCTGATATTTTGATACTTACCTTTGTCCCCACAGTCCCTGAAAAGCCTGTATTCTGATATCTGCTAGTCCTCCTTCTTGGTAGCAGGTATCATCACAGTAACATCATGGCCAATGACTTATGGCTGTGAGGTTTTAAAAAGCTTGCAGAGAAGTCAAGAAAAGTGTCAGTCCTGCACCAGCAGATACAATAAGTGACCGCAGGTAGAAAGGGAAGTATGATTACAGGGCTTTGGGGGGTGGAAAGCCCTTTAAATGTACCTTAATACATTGGAAAAAGTCACTAGTTCATTAAGATTATTTATGCAATAATTATCTAATGACCCTCATACAGACAGACTGTACATTTGTCTGATGATCCACTCTACGGACAAAGGAGTTCAGGAGACCACATGGGGCGGTGGAGAGCAAAGGTCCATCACTTCCCAACGTCCTTTAGTGATCCAGCAGTACAATGTCCGGTACGGATGCTGCATTGTTGGACAAAGTGATAGACCACCGGCTAGTTCAGATGACGATTATCGAGTCATCTGTGAGCTGTTTCCTTGTGTATGTTAGTTTTGCTTTAAGGCAACATAAACATAATTGGGTGGTGAGCTGTAACCCACAGCAAACAGTCGGTAATGACTCGCCCTGCACGGTGTAAAACAAGTTTAGCCCAGTCCTGTGATTTACAAGATTGTGTTTGTATAGACGAAGAAATCCATAGACCATTGGACATTTAATAAACCTTTTTTCCAGTTCAGTTAATGCAGGTCATGGGTTTACAGTGATGATTGGAACACTTGACTATCTGGGGAAGGCTCAAAGCACTTTGGTTTGTTAATTATTGATTCTGGAACAGCGACCAGACAGTTAAACATGCCTTGTTTTATGTAATAAGAAAATGTTTTATGAGTTAAAGCTGCCAATCACTCCTCCTAATGAAACATGATAGGGAATGTCCACCCCAGAAATGAAAATTTAACCCACTACTGGCCCCTCTGTGTCTCCTCTGCTCCTTATGGTTCTCCTGCAGTTCCTGCTGAAAGTCCAGGAAAATGATACTGATCCATTGGCACTGCAGATCACCTTTTAAAGGACAACTAAAGCCACAGAACAACACTGAACCAGAAGGCAGAACACCTTGATATATAACCAATAATCTGTGTCTTACCTCTCATTTTGATACGGGAGCTGGGAAATTTACCTAAATAACATATGGTTTGTGCTCTACTTCCCAGCATTCTAGTATCACACAGTTTGGTCAACGATCATTATATTCTGCACTGGCTCAGTCCTTAGCTATGGCAGAAATTGTTACAGTTGGTCACACCCATTAATAATCTCAAGCCAATCCTTTTACTGGACAGATGCAGCAAGGAAGCATGTGACTGAGGTGGCCTGACACTGCACATACACACAGATACTTCATCCAGTTCTTAACAGGCTTACATTTACTTTAATACAATTTACTGGAGTGGGATTTTATAGCTTATTGGTTTTTTTAGGGGAGTTGTTTTCAGATTCTAGAGCATAAAAAATTGGGTTTACTTCTCCTTTAAATAAAATAACTGTCTGTAGTGTAGGGACCCCCTTGCTACCCTAACCACCATAGTATTAAGTTACAGAAGTGCACAGAAAACAGTCTGGTTAGTCTGTTTCTGGGCACTTTATTTAACTTATAAACATGGCGGTTAGAGTTTCAAGGGGGTCCCATACACTGCAGAAAAGTTATATTTTGGGGTGGAGATACCCTTTAGACCAGGGATGTTGAGCTCCAGATGTTTGAAAACTACAACTCCCCACTGTCATCATGACATCATCAGCTTCATCTCATGAAAAACACACTGATGACATCATTAATGATGTCTCTGATAAGTCATATAGTAAATCTTAAGGCTAAAATACATTTTTAACCTGACTTATAAATTAAAAAAATTTAAAGGGCAAGTGCAGCCCCAAAATTAAATCATCATGACATCATCAGCTTCATCTCATGAAAAACACACTGATGACATCATTAATGATGTCTCTGATTAGTCACATAGCAAATCTTAAGGCTAAAATAAATTTTTAACCTGACTTATAAATTAAAAAAATTTAAAGGGCAAGTGCAGCCCCAAAATTAAATCTTACAGGTAAATCACCCCCCAAAACCCTTAAAGGGCAAGTCCAGCCCCAAAATGAAAACTTACATACAGGTAAATCACCCCCCAAAACCCTAAACGGTAATAGATTGAAATGTGAAATATATAAGTCTAACCTGAAATCCTACACAATGTCCTGTTTCCCCTGTTTCTGCTTCCTGGTTCTTCCAGTTAGTAACTGTCAAATCCATAACTGACAGTTACTAACTGGAATTCCTTACCTCCTGGGAGACATCACTGTGTTCCATAGGCAGCATTTTTCTGGGTATTCCATCCAGCGGGGAGGCCATAACACAAGCCCTCTGTGCTCTCTTGCTTTCCGATTCATTTCCTTCTGTATTCTTGCGACTGGGGCTAATCTTGGACCTAAGCTTTGGTCTTTGATGGACTGGTACTATGTTGGGGGAGTCTTCAGGGGATGGACTTCAAGGAAAAGAAAAAAACATCATAAAATGGTCTTCCCTGTCAAGTACCTTCCCCTTATTAGTCTCTAAAGTTCCTCCATGATTCTTAGAACTTATGAAGTCTAAACTTTACCTAATCTTACTCCCTTTCATTAGGTTTAATAAATACCTCTGACCTGAAGACCATACAGTTCTCTATCACGCACAAACTATTAAGGATTTGAGTACATGGCTTTGTTAAATTATTTAATTCATCTGAGTATACATTACTTCCCTTTAAAGGGGAACTGTAGACTCCATACCAGTGGACTTTATTAAAATTACCATTAAATTAGCTTGTAGCTGCAGTCTATATCAAGGTGCAGTATAAAGGGTGTTTTTCCCTGCTAGCACTGTGAGCTATGACATCACCAGCACAACTGGTCTGCCCGAAGTTAAGGGTTGGAGCATGCCCACTGCTGAAACAGACCATCATTGGCTGCATTATAAGCCCTGCCCCTAAACATCTAAATAATATTTTAAGTTACCGGTAACCACAAGCCTGTAAAAATAAATTATCTCGCTAAATTGTCCATAGGTAAAGGAAAGGACAGAGAATGCTTGCAGGTCTGTTATTAGCTTCAGAAAAGACAGATTTTTGCGGGGTGGGGCTTCTTACACATTTCATCATGAGATGGCTATTATTAATAGAATACTTGTATGGAGACCACAATTATATATCCTTTATATAGATTGCATTAAAGGGCAAGTCCGGCCCTAAAATGATACCTTGCATACAGGTAAATCACCCCCCTAAACGGTAATAGTTTGAAATCTGAAAGGTGTAAGTCTAATCTGAAATCCTGCACAATGTCCTGTTTCCCCTGTTTCTGCTTCCTGGTTCTTCCAGTTAGTAACTGTCAGTTATGCATTTGACAGTTGACATCACAGCCAATGACTGAATGTTAATCCCCTGTCTGCTTCTTCTGAGCATGCCCAGGCTCAGTACAGGTTTCTAAATTGCTCAGTTTCCATGAGGCATCCAGAAGCATAGCAGGCATACAGTAATGAATTCATAGGACAAAGTATTATATATCAACATATTTTAAAGAGGCCATTCTTTCTAAAAGATGTTCTTATGAGGGTGGAGTTGTCCTTTAACTTAACTTTTTAAAAATGTAAACCCTAAAAAAAATTTGATATCCCAGTCTAAGTTATATTATCGAAAAAATGGCACACTTCAAAAGATATTGAAAATATTGATGTAAAACACACCCCTTCCTGTTTTAGGTGTTGGTTAAGTGCAATCATTTCCATCCCATTCTCATTTACACACCCTTACTTGTTATTCCACTACCTTTATTATTTATGCCAAACATCAAATAGAGGCTGCACTTCCTTCAACACGTCCAATCTTTATTCAAAGACTGGCACCACACACGTTCATCATGTCAGGATGGAGCCTGAAACGCATCAGGTGGCTGACATCATGAGCGTGTGTGGTGCCAGTCTTTGAATAAAGTTTGGACGTGTTGCAGGAAGTGCTTTGATGTTTGTCTGGGATTTTTGTGCTACGGAGTGCGCTTTTTGCCTGCACCCCTAGCCGAGGTCTGTGAGCAGCTCATGTACATTTGTTCTATGTAGCTTTATTATTTATGCCTCTTATCAAACTTATCTACCACCGATCTCTTTTCCTAGCACTTGCGTACACATTTTCTTACCCCCACCTGTCTTCTTATATTTAATAAGAAAGTTCAGTGAAAATATTTTATTTAGTTAACTTATATCCAACTTATATCCAAGAATTTTTTTTCCCATGAATATTCCCAACTGTAATTTCTACATCATTGGCCATTCATCGTCATTGGGTGATTCGAAGATAAGATCTTTACTGAGCAAATGATCACTCAGTGGGTTGAGTCAAGCGGTAGGACAGTAACAGACTTAGATTAGGTGCTCCTGCATGCAAAGAGTCAGTACTTTGAAAACATTTATTTTTGCACAGGCAAATCACTGGATGGGCAGATTAAAGCTAGGTACACACAGTACCAACCATTAGCAGATGACAGAGGGAACCTATATAGTTATACAATGTTTACATACAAAGATGACGAGTGTTTATCAATGTGCTTGTGTCATCAGGGGTTCCACGAACAGGGATAAGTAAATAATAAGCTCTGGTGTGAATGGAAAAAAACTTACAGGGTTATTCATTAAAAGTTCTTATCATTAAAAATGGTGATAATTTTGCCCCAACCAATCAGATTTTAGCTTTCAAATGTTAAATAATATCTGATTGGTTTGGGCAAAATTAGCAACATTTTAAACGATAAGCAGGGAGATTCAATAAAAGTTCTTATCGTTAATAATGGTGCTATTTTTGTCCTAACCAATCAGATCTTATTTAACATTTGAAAGCTAACATCTGATTGGTTTGAGCAAAATCAGCACCATTTTAAATGATAAGAACTTTTATTGAATCTCCCTGAAGAAATTTTATTGAATCTCCCTGTTAATCTATATTAATATTATAGAAAATATACTGATTAATATATAAATCTTCCAATTTGGTGGGAAATGTAAGGATCTTAAAGGTGACCATACATTAGGCTGATTTTACGAACAATCTGACATTTCCATTGATTGGCCAAAAAATTGTACATTTCCACAACCTTATTATACGACATTAGATCGTAATTACAAACAGGAAAGTCATTTTAAATTGATTGGTTCAATGATCGTAGTATTTTCTGAAATTCCGATTTAATGTAAATTTTCCATTGTTTGGGGATCTATAGGCTGTGCAGTTTCAACTTCTAACATCCTTCACGAACCACAGTAGATATTGGAAACTACAACTCCCAGCTTTCTCCATAACCCCCAGTGCAGTTAAGGTCCCAGTATCCCGCCATAACTTCCAATGCAGTAG
Organism: Hymenochirus boettgeri; assembly: GCA_019447015.1. Taxonomy (NCBI): domain Eukaryota; kingdom Metazoa; phylum Chordata; class Amphibia; order Anura; family Pipidae; genus Hymenochirus; species Hymenochirus boettgeri. The sequence goes on from CM033476.1 coordinate 92,048,365, forward strand.
TTAATGTAAACCACAACTTACAGCAGTGACAGCATCCTACCCATAACAACAATACAGCTTAGTCAGAGGGAACTACAACTCCCAGCATCCCCCCATAACATCCAATACAGGTTATAATTGGGAACTACAATTCCACAACTTTCCCATAACTCCCAATGCAGATGTCAATGGGAACCACAACTCCCATCATCCCCCCATAACCTCCAATGCAGATTATAAATGGGAACTATGTCAATGGGAACTACAACTCCCATAACCCTGAATGCAGTAACTAAAAACAAACTAGCATACTTCCCAGTACATGTTATTGGTGACATTTCTCCGTAAAAAACAGAAATCAACTCCCAGCATCCCCAGTAAGTTGTAATGGAGTGGTTATACTTGGCCCCTCCCTCTCACCGGTACACTAAGATTCTCCTCCGGTGCTGCCGGTCCGCATTCTCACACTTCATGACCCCTGACCTCCCCACCGCCGCCGTCACTCCCTCTTCAGTAGTCACAGCCCTAGGTGGGAACCGTTCAGTGCATTTCCGGTTTCCTTACCTTCTACTTCCGGACGTTTGGAACGCTGGCTTCAGTTCCTTCTACCCTTAAAACTACATAACCCAGAGTGCAACGCGCGGTCCTTCTGCGCTACACGTCACCAGCCATTCAGCGAGAGACACAGAATCCAGACAGGGACAGGTAAGAAGTAGAAGTGACTCCGGGTATTTAATAATAAACCACTGACACTGTGACACAATGACTATGTCGAACCTTGGCACTCGGAATTTTTGGAAACTACAACTCCCAGCATGCTCTTAGCAACATACTGCATCCAAGGCATGGTGGGAGTTGTAGTTTTCAAACAAAGTGCAAAGGGTTAACTTAAATGGACTAGATCCTGGTTGCATGGTTGAGGATGGGGATACATATATGTGTATGTATGTAAGTATATGTATGTGTGTGTATGTATATATGTATGTGTATGTATGTATATGTTTATATAGCACCACTTGGGGACGAAGCGCTGTACAGTATTAAAATACAATAAAGTCATACAAGGGGGATAAATACATAGATAGTTCAGTACATAAATATATAAATTATATAAATTAAGTGCTAGGGCCACAAGAGGTAATATGTATGTATGTATATATGTATGTATGTATTTTGTTTCTTATATAGCGCTACACATTCCGCAGCTCTTTACAATTATTTACTCCCTTCACATCAGGCCCTGCCCCACAGAGCTTCCAATCTAATCACTTTATTTACACATACAACCTATCCGTATGTCTTTATGATTGTGGGGAAAACCCACGCAAGCACGGGGAGAACATACAAACTCCTTGCAGATGTGTCCAAGGGTGGAATTGAACTCAGGACCTCAGCGCTGCAAGGCATCAGTGCTAACCACTGAGCCACCGTGTTTAAAAGACAACTAAACCTGGTGAATATGATGCATTAATCTAGCAACTGGTATTGTTACTTTCAGATTTTCTGCTGTATTGGTTTAGAGAACAGAACAGTGAAATGTGTCCCTGTTGTAAATGTTACTTTATTTTAAACTGGCAGTGTCTTGTTTTTTTTTCCCAATCAAAATCATGTAGAGCTCAGTTTCTCACCAACAGATGGCAGCACAAAGCTCAGATTCTTGTCCTGCGTGGGTCTAATATTTCAGACCCTACCCTACCCACACCTAACCCGTAAAGAAGTTAGACCCACAACCCAACCGCACCTGAAATTAAACAGACCGGTTACCTGACCTGACCCACACTCGCGGGTTTCCACCTAAATCTGGTAACCCACAGGCACCCAACCTGATGCAGGACTCTAGGTCAGATCTCATCCCCATTTAACTTGGGCGATCACTAAATTCGCCACCAGGTGGCTGCACAAAGGTCAGATCTCTTTCCTGGTGAACTAAAGCTGGGTGCACACAGTAACGATAAAGCATTTGACACCGTAGGATCCGATGGTATGGACGTTTTATTGTTACTGTGTGTAGCACATTTTCCAAACGAGCACGAGGCTGACTAACGTTGCTGTCAACCTTGAAGTCATTCAGAAGAGACAGAAATTTTCCCTTGGCCCCAGTTGTCTCCCTGTAATAAAGTATAGGGGAGTCGGATGCTGTCATGGGAAACATGCAGTCCCGAACATTCTCGCTATGCTGTGTGTTCCCTGATCTTTGATAGATGACAGATATTATCTATCTTGCAGATATTGCCTATCATCTTTCAATGATCTGTGATGCGTGTACCCAGCTTTAGGCAATCACTCGATTCACCAATAGATGGCAGCACAAAGTTTAGCTCTCATCCCCAATTTCCTTAGGCGATCACTCGATTCACCAACAGATGGCAGCACAAAAGATCTCATCCCCAATTAACTTAATACAAGGATTGAGGAAGCACTCCAATTAGGCTAATTTACAACTACATTTAGCGGAAGTGCTACTGATCTGGTCAAACATTTATACAAACATAGAAAAGATAATCAATGCACATTCCTAGGCCCCATACAATATCATATTATCTGCACACTGGCATACATTATAAGCAAAGGGGTTTTAGTATACATTACTGTGATCACATGAATGAAAACCCTTCCAACCACCTCAAGGTTACGTGTGCATTGATTATCTTTTCTATGTTTGTGTGTATATATATAATAGTTTAATATAAACCTGATTTACTTCTCCATGAAATATGTCTCTGCCAAAATATTAACATGCTTGATTTACAGAAAGGTCAGCTGTCATGACGGAACTTTCCCATCGCCCCTCAAGAAGGAAGCCAGAAGGTTCACCTGAGATGTCTCCAGTCCCCCAGGCAGCCTGTGGCGGTTTAGAAGTTATATGCACTGAGCGCTATGGATCGGGCCTCTCACACAGATACCTTAAAGAAAGCAATGGCTCGCTTGTTTGTGATCAGCGTCCTACTGATAACAGCTACCGCTCGCTAAGAGACTGCTTTGTGGTGAGAATCCCAAGAACACAGAGACTGCAGAGTTGACTTTGTCCGCTTTTATCTGTATATATGATAAGGCAATTAGAAAGCTGAAACTCATACTTACCGGGGAGTATACCTCCAGGCAGACTCCCCCTCTCTATTGTAGACTGCTTTATACATAGACTGGGTTTTTTTTTTTACTTTTGTCCAATAGGCAGGGGGAATCATTTATAATGCTGTCTAGGTGGGGGGTGGGCAGGAAATAATCTTTTGCTTTATTTTGTGGCCTGTTCCACCACTTCTTATGCCAGCACCACTTGTGTTACTGCCCTCCAACCATCCTGTCACCTATCTCTGTCTCTCTCCATAGTCTCTGTTCCTTCCACATGGCTACCCGGACAGTGTCAGTAAAGACTATCTGTCATATCAGCTATGGGACACCGTGCAGGTAATGTAAGATTATAGCATATAGCAGTGTATACACACAATTAAAAGTCAATGGTACTGGTACTTTCTCCTCTGTGTCATTGATTGACCTGTTTTCTGATTGGCCCATTTGTGCTCAGCTCTGTATAGAAGTAAATGTTATAAATGTCTAATCTGTGCTTTGGGGAGCAGGGGGTGTCCGGATATGTCCTATGTACATCCTGCTTTTTACAGCCTTATTGTAATGGCTTTGTTATAGGCCTTTGCTAGTAGTGTCACTGGGTCACTGGCTACACACTCTCTCCTCCGTGGATCTGGTGTTGGGGACGGCACAGCAACAGTGACAGCTGCCACTATCACTTGGATCCTGAGAGGTATTTCTAGTCTTTTTTTTTTTTTTTTTTTAGATAACTTGTGGCGAAAAGTTATATTGCCATTTTGCTTATCGCCATATATTGGCATTAATCGGACACGGTAACTGCTCGATCGTATTCATAAAACGCTGAAACGTGTAGAATTGCATAAATATCTGCTAAAGTCCCCCTGTAATGTTGCTGAATTCTCCGTTGCGGCCCTGGATTGCTATTAGTAGATGTTATGGTGCAATTTCTATTTTCTTGGCAATGCTAACACCCTCCTCCGATGTCTCTTTACAGATGGCACAGGAATGGTAGGCCGGATTTTATTTGCCTGGATGAAAGGGTAAGTAAAAGTCACTCATTCCAGTGTGTGACTAATTTGACTCTGTTTGTTGGGCCCATTAGTTATGAATAACAAATTCGGCTGGGTATACACTGCCCAATATTTCAACCCAACTGGCCAATATTTTGGTAGATTGGGTCGAAAATAACGGTGGCACTGAACAAAGCAAACAAATAAATAAATGTGTGCGGTCTTATGGATCACATGATCAGACATGCTGAGATATTGGCATGGTTTTTGGCATGTCTGATGGTGTTTTAACATGTTCGAGCACAACGACTGCTTAATCAGGTTGAAATATTGCAAATGTGTATCTAGCCTTATATTTTGTCAGTGGATGCATCATATAGCAACCTAAAGAGTTTCTCCAACAGCTGTTTTATATTTGACATGTCCCATGAGGCTATAGTTTATTTACAGGGTTATTCAATAAAAGTTCTTATCATTAAAAATGGTGCTAATTTTGCCGCAACCAATCAGATGTTAGCTTTCAAATGTTAAATAAGATCTGATTGGTTGGGGCAAAATTGGCACCATTTTTAACGATAGGAACTTTTATAGAATCTTCCTGATAGTGTTTACTATTTTTTTTTTTTTTTTTTTAAACATAATTTGTTTGGAAATGGAGCAGCCAATAAAAATCTAAAATTGCTTATTAACTGTAAATAACAGGACCATATGGTCCACATAATCCAAATGTGTTGAATAAAGCAATTCCTACTAGAGACAAAACATGTCAAGGGCTTTTAACAAATCCCAGGAATATAAAGATGAGGGGAGCACACTACTTGCAAAATAATTCACATGTTTATTGTGCAAAGAACATCGACAACGTTTCGGGTGGCTTAGCCCCCTTCCTCAGGTATACCCTAGGGTAGAGGGTACTCCCATATTTTTGGCAAATTGCCCAAACAGGTGTGCAAGAGTGATTTTCTGCTGGCATCTGAACTTTTAAGAAATCCCCATGCGGATGATTGGGACACCAGCAAGGGGAACTAGTCTGTGCACACTCCATCTCTGCTGGCTGTGACTTATCCTTTGATAATTCATTTATTCAGGGGTTAGTTCTACTTTAAAAACTTCTACACACGTTAGCTATTGTCTGGCATTCACCTGGAGCAGCCAATGAATGTCTGAAGGCTTCAGATAACAATCTAGCTGTGTTGGCTTCTCTTGTCATTGTCATTGGTGATTCGCCAGTTTTATAGAACTCCCTTGTAACCTTCATTGTTAGCCAAAAAACTCACCAGCGATAGACACATTTTGCTTTTGTGCATTAAACAATATAACACCAGGAAATCTCTATTGTGTATTTGTTATTTCTCTTTAGGAGTCGACTCGATTGTGATGCTAAAAGATGGAGGTAAAACACCAGGAATTTGAAAAACCAGTGGGGATAACATTGTATGTAGAAGATTCCAGTCACCCAGTCTCATGGTCAGACCAAACTGCTTTCTATTTCCCATAATCCCCCTCATCCAAGAGTCTTCAAAACCATTAAAAGGACATCTATACCAAAAAATATTTTAAATTGACCATAACTGGAAACTATAATTCTTCCCAACCACCACAGTATCATTTATTTGTTGATCTGCCCCCTATTTCTTTAGATATCCAATCTAAAACTTCTTATATTTCAGCTGTCAATCAAGTTCCTTGTTCCCAATAACTATTCTTCTGTGAGTATTTTTATCGTAGGTGGAATGATGACAGAGATTTGACAGTTGGAATGCTGTATACTGAGTGCAGGCTTGATAGTTGGTTTGTGGGAAAAAGTCAGGTCAGATGGAACTGGGAGTGGTTAAAAGAGGGAGGGAGGATACTGCTCCTAAACAAAATGTGTGCTGGATTAAAGGCATGCAGCAACACAATTATAGATATATAATCAATTATAGATTAAGAGGCAAAGTCATTTTTTCAGTATAGTGTCCCTTTAAGGAAATGTGGTACTTGTATGTATACATTTATTTTTTATAAATTGACACCTTATCAAACAACACTAATTATTCTTACAGTACATAAACTAGGGGCTGGGCAGATACTAAGATAAAATAAGCAGAGGATAAATTAGTAACAGTAATGGATAAAATGGTAGATTAAAGGTGATGTTAAATGTTTGTGTCACAAGTATCATATTCCATTTACGTTTGATTGACAAATTGATTATGATGGGAACCTATCCTGAATGTGGCTCTAATAGGACCAACAGTTTTACATTTCATGGCAATACAAAAGTTTAAATGGCGTTTATAGTATATACACCGATGAAGATCATCCAAAATTCCCACCACCTACATACACCCAGATTTTTATGTTCCCATGCACCTAAGAGGGAACATTCAACAGTCAGCCACGGGTGAGAGGGATCATTGTCGGCTCACTGCTTATCTTTTATTGCAGAACAGGAGGTAGGAGTAACTGCCTCTTACCTCCCAGGTAAATATAGGTTTTACATTTTTTTTCTATAGATGCCCGTTAAAGGAGATAAAACTGAAATAATGTGATTCCTGTAATATACTACCATATATCTAATGTTATTTAATTAGAGCAGCCAAGGCAGTAACAGAACAGAGAGCCAGGGGCCACAACGATTCAGCCTGTTGACTTTTGGATTACATAGCTCAGATCTAGGAAGATGTAAATCTGTTGTAATCTACTTTATCATTCAGGTGGTTACTTATGATTATATTACCCTTATCTCATTATTCCTGCCTTAATGCTGTTAATGCGGTTACATAATTAAGATTTGTACAGAAATCACACTGGGGATTACGTCATGATAGGTTCAAAGGTTTGTCTGTGATATTAATGTTCAGTAACCAATTAGAGATTAGCTTATTACTGGTCTACTGCAGTTAAATAACATCTGATAGGTTGCTGCAGATTCATGCCACAGGCCAAAACTTTGTCAGCCTCATGAATAAAGACACGTGCGCTTGGCGGATCTCAGAACGAACAGGCGTCTCCATACCATATTGGCCATATCTCCTAGTGTGGGGCGGCCGAATTTGCTGTGACCGACAGATATTTGTATGGGACAAATAGTCACTCCATGTGTACCCAGCCTAAGTGTAAATAAATAAATGTTGTTTTGTAACGGGTCCCTAATTTTCTCCTTTTAGGCTTTTTGCAGATGTCCTGAATGATGTAGCTATATTCTTGGAGATTGTGGCTCCAGTCTATCCCTCAATATTTACATTAATTGTGTGCAGTGCAGGGGTTTTCAAGGTAACAAAGTTGATTTTGCATTGAATATAAGAATGCAGTGTGTTTAGGCTGATAGCTTAAAAACTCGCTATCTCTCTGTACTGCAGTGCATTGTGGGTGTGGCAGGAGGAGCCACACGAGCAGCACTCACCGTCCACCAAGCCAAACGGGACAATATGGCTGACGTATGTGCCAAAGATGGAAGCCAGGTCAGAATTGTCCTTCTATATAAGTGCAGTAATATTCAGATACGCAGTAATTATGTTACCTGTAAATACATTTTCTTGTTTAAATCACAATCTCCTACAGTAAAGTGCAGGGATTTTATATATAATGCAAACTGCTTAAAGGGTTTTTTTTTAAGAACTACACCTGTAATAAATCATTTCCCAGATTTATGTTTCTATGACGTGTAATAGGAAAATAGACTACTTGCCAATTGACTGCAGGGGTTTCTGGGAAGACAGACACAGCTGGCGCATGTGCTATTATTCAACCTTTTCTAGCGCCACACATTGTGGGTAGGATGTGCAAACTGTTATATAGTGAATAATGTACCCCTGGCCCCTACTGTAAATTATAAGGATATTATAAGTCACGAGGAATTCTGTGACCATATAAAAGCACAAGGCCGCAAGCCTCGTGCTTTTATACAGGGCACGCAACTCTGAGGTGTCTTTTAATATCCTACTAATTTACAGTAGGGGGTACATTATTCATTATAATCTACCCCTTTTAAATGCAGTTACCTGACACACAGACACCTCTTAATGCATCCCCACAAAAATCCTCTCTCTCTCTCCCTATCTCACCCCCCCTACCCCCTTCCTTAATACAGGTCAAAAAAATCACTGTCTCCCTCTCCTCCCCATCTTACCCTGACATTGGATGCTGCCTCTCTCCTGCTCTTGAAACAGTCCTGCATGCAGAAGGAGAAAAGTTCTGTCGCCTGCTCCTCCTCCCCCCGGGAGGTGAACAAACTTCATAGGGGGATGACTTACTTACGTAGTAGCGCACCGATTATAATGATATTATCAGACTGTTCCGCCCCTTTAGGGTCCATAGCATGGGTAGATTATATAGGTATTATTAACATTGTTATTTACAAGATGGTGGTGCATAGTAGAAATGAAGTTTAGGTCATTTATTTTTTTGAGTGAAATAGTAGGGACAGTAATGAGGATGGGGGGGGCTGCTTTGATCAAAAGATTAAACTTTTCTAGCCCTTTTAGCCAGTCAAGTCTGTCTGATTGCTTCATTTATACGGCTTATGGTGGCCATAGACGCTACAATCCGATTGTACTCCTCGGTGGCGTAATATCCTTATATTACACTGTAGGTAGCGTATTATCCCTTATATAATACATAAGGCTCTGGCATTTGAATGGGGAGGTGCAGTGGAGAGAATCTATATTACAGTCACTCAGTGATGTCACTAAGTGACTTCCTGTGTTCCACTGCCCCTCCCTTTTTCTCCCTGCCTGTATTAGTAATGTAGATAACCAGCCTGTTTCTGTACACTGACTGACTGACTGAATTACTGTGCTAATAAGGAGGAGCGAGCGGCCATGACTCACAGGAATGTGTTCACTGATCCTTATCAGCACAGTAATGATAAGGGTTAGAGACGATGTTTATTGTCTTTTAGTTTGAGGTAGAAATGGCAGTTAACTATTTGTATTTACAAAAACGGTGCTTGTTATTTACATTACTAATACAGGGAGGGGAGAGACAGGGAGGGAGATAGAGTTCCGGTGCTGGATTTTTCTTTTTTTGACCTTTATGTATTATATGAAATAATACGCTACCTATAGAATAATATATGGATTTACTTCACCTCGGAGTTCCCTGACCTCTATAAAAACGCTCGGCCTAGCTGCCTCATGGTTTTTATATGGTCAGGGACCTCCTCGGTGGCGTAATATCCTTATATTACGCTGTAGGTAGTGTATTATCCCTTATATCATTGTGTTCCGGCCAGTCAATCCACTTGTCAGTTACCTAAACCCTATCAAAGACATTGCATTGATGTGGCTGTTTGGTCATGTGATCCAGGAGGTGGAATGAAGTGGTGGCTTCTTTAAATAATTTTATCATTTTTAATCTTGACTTTTAACTTTTAGGACTAGGCCCCACTTACGCGTTTTTGCACGTTTTGCACCTGCGATTGCGCATGCGTTTTGGTTGTAAAAGAGCGATTTCCTATGCTCATGCGATTGCGTGTCCGTTCGCAGTTTGGTAACGCATGCGTTCACCATTTTTGGTGCGTAAACAAAAAACGCACAAGATTTAGTGCGTTGTAGTGGGGTCATGCCCTTAAGGTTCCCACCTTTCTGTGCTCTCTCTCTCTCATGCAGGAAACTCTGGTCAACCTCGCTGGTCTGATTGTCAGTCTCTTTCTTGTCCCCCTAGTGTCGGACTGTCTATGGTAAGTACATGTTGTCTCTATCACCACATATATGTATCTGGGGTGCAGTCTTGTTGACGTGTGAGGGTTAAGAGGACCAGAGCCTTCGGAAGTAGGGTGACAATCTCTGTGTGATGGGCAGGAGAAGGTGAACACACAAAATAAAAAATCCCTGGGTGTGTGAACATGTGCAACGTACCAGTGATCTGGCATGAGGGGAAGTGTAAAGGATTGTATCACAGACTGAACATTATTGTAGATTATAGGTAATCTATAGATTGGTTTGAGTTTGACTGTCTCATGGACATTGTCACAGGGTCACCTACATCCTCTTTGTCTTCCTGACCGCTCTCCACCTGTACGCAAATTACCGAGCTGTCCGCTCCATCGTCATGGAGACGCTGAACCAGTCCAGGCTTAGCATTGTGTTGGATCACTACTTGGACAACGGGAATATCCTTGATCCTGAGGCAGCAAATGTCCGAGAGCCGCTGTTGCCGGGTAAACAGTAAAGTTTGATTGAGCAGTGAGTGGGAGGCAGTTAAAGTTAAACTACATCCTAGCTCAATGTGTGTAAACCAGGCCATTTGTCTTGAAGGGGCAAGTCCAGGCCCAAAATAAAAACTTACATACAGGTAAATCACCCCCCAAAACCCTAAACGGTAATAGTTTGAAATCTGAAAGGTGTAAGTCTAACCTGAAATTCTGCACAATGTCCTGTTTCCCCTGTTTCTGCTTCCTGGTTCTTCCAGTTAGTAACAGTCAGTTATGGATTTGACAGTTGACATCACAGCCAATGACTGAATGTTAATCCCCTATCTGCCTCTTCTGAGCATGCCCAGGCTCAGTACAGGCTCAGTACAGGTTTCTAAATTGCTCAGTTTCCATGAGGCATCCAGAAGCATAGCAGGCATACAGTAATGAATTCATAGGACAAACTATGATATATCAACATATTTTAAAGAGGCCATTCTTTCTAAAAGATGTTCTTATGGGGGGGGAGTTGTCCTTTAAAACAAGGCCAGAAACAGGCATCTGAAACATGATCTCAGGACCCCCGTGTTGCAGGGTTGTATTTAAGCGTCAGGAGAAAAACTTATTTGGATTTAATGGGCAAATAAAGGTTTAAAGTGAAAACCTTACAGTCTATTGTGCTCCTTACTAGTTTTCTACATCATTATTCTTTACTAAAGTCTCGTTATGATTTCATTGTTTCCACTATCAGCCCAATTGATAGTAGGATAATCACATTATACCTTTTTCTGCCCTTTAATGTAACAGACATAAGGGCAATACTAATTGTTAAGCAGAGACAGGAAAATGCAGTGACCTGCCCAGTGATTGCTGAATCACCAATGCAAAACATATTAAAATAGTTCATTATAGCAGCAATTCAGTCCTGCTTAGCACAAGGGGAGAAGTAGCAGCTTATTTGAACGTTCCTTTGTCTCTGAGCATGACACTGAGCATGTCTGTACCGCCGGTTGTTGAAGGGAGGGGGTAAGGAAGTGACTGGAAAGCTTGGTAGAGTAACAGATTTACATGCTGCTGGATTTTTGTGTAGGAATCACTTTCCAGGCCGTGTAGTTTTTTCTAGTATGTGGCTTGACAGATTCCTCTAAGATACGGGATGCAAGACATTGTGAGCAGGGAGACAGAATCATTCTTGTCATGCTGGGTAGTTGAAGGATTAAAGAGCAATAACCCATAAAGTCATGAGAATCTGTTATGGCTGATAAAGAAATGAAATTTTAACATGGATTGGTCATTTTAATTGGCAGGTCTTGGCTCCCAGGCTGCAGTCACTCTTGGTGTCCCTCTACGATCTCTGTTTTCCAGGTGCAGTGTTCTATTCCCTAATGTGCCCCACATACTCTAACGGCTTCACAGCTTTCTGAATATAGAAGGTTTCCCTGTGCAGTGACTATAACCTGATCTCTCCCTGCACTATTGTAATGTTTTATGTCACTTAAAGCTCATTGCATCATTTTTCTGTGTTTCACTGATTCCTAAATTTCATTGGATCATGTCTCTGTGTGTCACTTATTATTCCTAAATCTCATTGGATCGTTCTCTCTCGTTTTTTGCGTATACACACTAGTATCTCCAGTATCTATTGGTTTGGACAATGATTATCGCCCATACACATCCTGCATCGCGGGTTGGCCCCCACCATCGCACGTGTGTGAAGAGGGTTATATCAATGGTGTTCGTTTATCTTCTTCCTTTAATTTTGATGTTTTAGTTTTCCTTTAAATAGGACACACTGGTGTTGACTTGCAGCATTCCTTTGAAAACAATAGATATGTTACACAGCTTCTTGTGCTGACCTCACCAAGACACATTCCATGCCTGAGTACAATCCCTTTCTTATTGATGGGCACTGCCATTCTATTGTCATACAGAATATAAACAGAGAGGTAATCAAAGATGGATACCGATATGGTGACTGTGTATGGTCAGGTACATACCAACCCAATAACCCTTTTCTTTTCTGGCATCCACTGCAGTAGAATATAAAGCAGAGTTAGGTTAAGGTGCCCAAACACTGTGTTCCAGGGATTTTCCTGATAACCGCCCATCACTTTACAACCAGCATTACCGTTAAAACGTTGAACGTAAAGAGTTTTCCGGCCATGGGGAAACCTTCAAAACTACGGTAGGTTAAATGTTAAAGCCAAATCGACTTACTGTATGTCTACCTTCTATGGCCACCTTCAGGATGTGGTTGGATGAAGTTATATGTGGACTTACCCAGGAAGACAAATCACTTATTTCCTCTTTTCTAATAATAGATTTTTATAAATTGTAATTTAATGTAGGGAAATTCAAGACCAATAAATCTCTTCAGATGAGCAGGAAAGTCATCACTGTAAATATAATCAACCCCCTTCCAGGCCTAGTGCACATGAACCATGTACATCTTATCTGGTAAAGAGTCCTTGAGGCATGAAATGCTTTTTCAGGCTTTTACATTTATGTTATAATAAAGATCGAGTTTTATGGCGTTTGTGTCTATGTGATGAGATGTGGGATCTGATATACTGTAGAGCCAGCCTGACCCTCCACTGAATCCCTCTCACCCTCTGAATCATGGATAATTTCACTTGTTATTGTGGTTTATAGATGACGTGAGCCAGATAAATCACACTCCGGCTTGTAAACTAAGAGGTGCCAATCAGATGTTATAGACCCGTAAAAGTGAAAATCTCATTGGTGGTTAAAGATTAATAGTGCAGGTAAACTTTTGCACTTCTTAAGGTAAGTACACATGGGTAAATTCTGACCTGATATTCCTGGCCAACAGGCCAACGATCAACAAACCGTATTAACCGTAATCTGCCAGTCAGGAACAAAGGAGGTCCCGCTGATATTTTAAGGAGACAATCTCATGACCTTTTGGAGACCACTCAATAAGATCTGATCCAAATTTATCTGGGCGGTGGATATGGTCAAACTATTAGCCCGCATGTATCTCGCTCTAGTACAGAAATGTCCAATAAACGACAGCCTACCGAATAGGATTCTCCAAGGTAAAAAAGACAACTTGGGTTATGGGTAAGGGGGAGATATACCCAGATCATCTCACAAAATCCATTTCCCTCTGTCTTATGGACTCTGGTTACTGAAAATAGATTTACCCTACCTTACCTTGGGGAGCCTATAAATAACATCGCACACATTCCAGTTCGGTAAACATATCACTTTACGGATAATTGCATTGAACTGGCATCTCTGCTGTAACTGGATTCCTATTGTTGAGTCTCCAACTTCTAAATCTTATCAGGAGCAGAAAATCCTATCGTGTATATTCCTTCTTCTTACAATTGGTATGGATTACCATGGTGGAAATGAAGGAGCTACAATCGAGGTCTGCCAAATCAAGAAAATCCCTTTCACCGTGGAGTCTCCAAGTCTCCATCTTGTAATGGGGGTGGGTTTTTATTAATGTGCCAGAATGGTAAAGGGCCCGTCATTGACAAAGACACTATGTATGTATGACTGCCGGCAGAATCTTTGGCTGCTTGCGCTGGTTAACTGGGTTGGACAACTTTCAGATACTGTCCATATAGACTGAAGAAAATTTTCCCCTCAGCCAGAAGATCTGTTACCTGTCCCTTATCTGTCAATTAATGGTTCCCAAGGAGAATGTCCTGATATCTGATCATGTGTCTCTCTTATACTGATGTCACTGGGTCATCTCCATTGGTTGTAGCCCCTGTGATGTCAACACAACTGATCTCCGTACCACTGCCGTACCATCATGACCGGTCAATACAGAATAAAATATGGATGCTGACACCATATCTATGCAGATAGATATATTCAACAGCAGTCACATGTGTATGAGGACCTTTAAGCATGTAGGGCCAAGTTTAAACGCCTTCCCCTAATGTGACCCAACACCTAAAGCCGGGTACAAACCATCCAGTTTTTCAGCCCGACTGTCCGACATTTCAGTAGATCGGGCCAAAATATTGCATTGTTCCCTCATGCGGCCATGACCACTGTCTGAACAGTGGTCGGTCAAGATGAAGAATCTTCAGGTGTGGATCCAGTTGTGCAACTTTCACCCAGACACTTCTGCAGGACACGAGCTACAGAAATTAGGATGCATGTCTGCCACCAAAGGTCTTAACCATCAATAGCAAGATGTTTCTCCTTGAGTAGAATGTTTATTCTGTCGAGCAGTTTGTGATGGTCTGGTATCCACTGTTAATCAGGATTCAGCAGTAACAAACACTCTTTTAGCAGCCGTTCAGCTGTTGGACCCCATTTCAAGGGCACTCTTATCTCTGGTACAGAATTATGACCTGTCACTGCTCAGAAATTAAATGAACGGGGTCCCCCCCCCCCTCCAACCGCCTCGAGCCTCCACCAGGAGTCAACCTCACAGTTTGGCAGTGACTGAGGGATTCGGCCTTATCAAGGACTTTTGTTTATGATACCTTGTTTTTGGCTCTGAATCAAGTTCTAAATATTTACACTTCACATTCTTTGGCAGCATCAAACGATATCTCTCTGCTGGTTCATTAACATGTACATTAAAAGCATGACAGTCCCAGCTGTCCGACACGAACATTCTCAAATAGCTGAGATGATCTTGCAGCCGGTCTCATCCTCTTAACCCCCCTCCCCGAGCAGGCAATGTCTAGGAGTTCACCCCAGTTATAGATTCAGACGCAGATTTAAATGATTTGCTAGGTTTAAAGGGCTGTTCATCCCCCTATCAAACTTCATATTTACCTCACCCATCACTTTACTTACATGAAGTTTGGCCATATCCAGTTTATCTCCTGACCTGCCCTATCTTCTTCATAGAAATGCGCACGCCAAAGTTAAAGGTAAAAGGAAAATCAGGTCCGGCAGACTGCGGAAGGAGCAGGGGAGCTGTCACATTTCTTTAGGGGCTAGGCCACACTGAGGCGCTTTTAAGCGTGATCCAATCGGGCTTTTAAAAGCGCACGCTAGTGTTGCCCAATTGATGTTAATCGGAGCGTCTGTGATCTGCATTTTTTTGCCACATGATTGCAATCGCGCGTGCATTTCAACACGCTCTCATGAAGCAGTAATGTAAAACAATGTGGTGTGGTGACATATTAGAAGAGAGACCCCTGCCCTGAAGAGCTTACAATCTAAAGGTATATATGAAGAGGCATTTGTGTAACCCAGTAAATGTTTATCAGGTTTGATTTACATAGAGTGTATGGACAGTGAGACCTTATCAGGTGCACAGATTTGTACCTATGCATACAATATAACCATAGCAGCACATACACGTGATGTGACAGCTTGCTATTTCTGCAAGTGGAAAGCAGATACTATATTATTTTGGACATTGTGATTTCAGAATTTAAAACAGCTAGCCTGTCTAGTTTTCAGTTCCTTCAGATAATTATTACAAGGATTGTTCATAAACACAAGACACCAGATTGCACCATATGTTCATATTATTTAGTGAGTGGTTGGTCATTTGGGTTGGATGTTCAGTACAACTGACTTACAATTCATTCCACTATACACTGTGTGTATGTAAAGACAATATAAACCATAGGGATGATCTGGCCCGCAACGAATGCATAGACAATAAATACCATAGGGGTGATCTGGCCAGCAATCAATGCATAGACAATATATACCATAGAGATGATCTGGCCAGCAATGAATGCATAGACAATATAAACCATAGAGATGATCTGGCCAGCAACGAATCCATAGACAATATAAAACCATAGAGATAATCTGGCCAGCAATGAATGCATAGACAATATAAACCATAGAGATGATCTGGCCAGCAACCAATCCATAGACAATATAAACCATAGAGTAATCTGGTCAGCAAGAATGCATAGACAATATAAACATAGAGATGATCTGGCCATCAACAAATGCATAGACAATATATACCATATAGATGATCTGGCCAGCAATGAATGCATAGACAATATAAACCATAGAGATGATCTGGCCAGCAACAAATGCATAGACAATATAAACCATAGAGATGATCTTCCCTGCAATGAATGCATAGACAATTTAAACCCTAGAGATGGTCTGGCCAGCAATGAATGCAGAATGTTTACATGAAGACACTTTAAAATCAGGCAATCACCGTTTCTCCCCGATAATATTACATTGCGTGATAAGCACCACAACTGGATAAACAGCAGCTATTGTCTGTGTTTGTGTATGTGTGGAAGGCCTGGCACTGATTCACCATGACTGAACTATGCCAGAACAATCAGGGAAGTTTAGACAAGTTCTATGGGTGGGTGAGTTTCATGGGGTGGGCCGCAGTGTGGCACAATGCCATACATTTCATCCTTATATCATGTTCAGAACCTGAGACATAGAAGAAATCTTTGGCTATCTGATCTTCGCTTGGGTGTCGTCGACTTAAATCGTCTTTATTTACTTGTAACGAGCGTAAGAACACGTATTACATCAGCTGTGTTACCAAGGAATGTGAATCATTGCCTTGCTTTGTTTTAGGTTGTTGTTTTAGGTTTTTTTGGAACATTTCCATTAGGTATCAAATGCAGAAAGTGATTGGTTGATTGTAAATAAGGAGACAACAACGAATCCGAAATGGGATTATCTTGGAAGAAATGTTTTTAACTTACAATCTCCTCCTAGTTTCCCTTGTTTTGCAATGTGTATATTATTACAGCAGACGTTAGTTTCCTTGGTGGTGATAGTTACAATTGTAATTACCAGAAATCATTTGCCTAGTGAGAACTTACTACACACGTGTAGCAGAGAAAATACAATAGCTCACAAGTTGAATGCAGAAGGAAACTGTCTTCAGAAAAAACAGGTTATTTTAAGAAATGTTTCCCAGATCAAATATGATTTATTTTCTTTTCTCAAATCAAAACTTGCCCTGAAGCAGTTGGTTACAACAATTTACTTTCCCTTTGCTTTTAAAGGGATGTCCAGCCTAAAGTAAACTTAGCTTAGAAACGTTTACCCCCCCAACCTAGATTATGCATTATGCATATGTTCCAAGGATGCCCTGCTCTAAACGACCATGATGCCAACTGCGTAGTTTGTCATTTTTAGGCTGTTTATCTGGACAAGGGATAAACATTGGCATTAATCTGCCCATGTGTATGAAATCCACCATCCCTCAAACAAAATTTATAAATAGTGGAAGGAAAAAAAAACATTTTTATCAGAATCATTTTTTTGATACAAAACGAGTATGTTGCACATCTTTTATCAGCAACTTGTTAAATTTGCTTTGTATCTTTTAAATAAATATTTTGAGCTTGTTGGCTAGGAATTTTCTGCAATTGTTCAGAGTTATTTAGAAACCAACAGAAACTTAACAAATTTACTGGTGACTACCCCCCCATATCCGGGATCGATATTTTGAGCAATCCGATAAATCCGATCGGATTTCTCAAAAGTTAAAAAATTATTTATGTCCAATGGTTTATTGGGAAAATGAAGATCGGGCCAGATCAAAAAAATCCCATAACCCCATCTTCAGTCATCATATATATCGCTGATTTCACAGAAAAATCTATGGAAAGCTCTGATCTTTGAGTGGTTCTTCCGATTGGAAGAACATACCCCCTATAGATAGCTTTAAAGGAAAACTAAAACTAAACTTTAATCCCCATGTGAATGCTTTCTCTCTCAGAACACCTATACATTGAAAAATTCTTCTCTAGTAAGTTGCATTTAGTACATGTAAGAATAGATTCTGTAACAAAGAAGACTTTCATGTTGTTGCCATTAACAACCCAGCCCATGTAGGCTTCAAATAGCACGCCCCTGACCCATGTAAGTACCATGTTTTTAGAAACACACAGCCAAGAAGTCACAAGTTCAAATCCCCTCATTAACTGCCTGAGTTTTATTGCTTTTTTTGTTATTTCCATGTTTCTAAAACAATACAAAGTTTCTACATATGTACAAACTTTATATTATAGCGCTCTGTTATTTATTTACCAACCAGTGTGAATTGCTGACAGACTTCCAGTAGCAACACCAAATAGTGAACCGATTCTACTGACATTTGCTGAAATGTACTTGTATCTGTTGTATCTGCAGTGGTGGTGTGTTCTGCAAAGTGCTGGTTTTGGAAACAACAGACCATTGGGACACAGGTTCAATCCTCAGGCTATGTTTTTTTTTCTATTTGTTCCTAGTTAAGATTCTACATGTACTGGTATCATCTTAGTAGCCCTGATGGCATAGTGGTGGAAAGCTTTTTTTTTAGCAAGGTGTAGAAGGTTGCATGTGCGATTCCCCATACTTACTTTTATTTTTTACTGAAATGTTAATATTGTTTCTTACATCCATGCTAGCAAAGAAAAAACTGCAAAGATTACTTAGTTTAAAAGATCTCTATTTGAAAGTTTGTAGATCCAACTTCCCCTTTACCATCTATTGCACATCTCCCTTTTGCTACAAGTAGGGAAATAGATGGAATTGTGAAGAAGGGTAGGACACACACATAGTTGATATATAACCAATCAGCAAATAGCTTAAAACAATCAACTGCAGAGGTCTAATAGAATGGGAATTCTGAATGGTCAATATGATGCTCTGCAGTAAAACTTACACAGGTGACAGGACCAAGTGATGTCACGTTTACAAGACTCCTGATCAGAGAGAGGGGAGAATTCTGATTTCATCATTATGAATTGGCAGGTACTTCAGATATCTATTTAGTGAACTGAAAAAATGATTGAGTCATCTGTGAGGAGAAAAAATCCCTTAGTGACCTATAGCAATATTGTGCAGTTTTGCATCATGATGCTAAAAAAAGAACTTTTCACCAACTTGCACATAAAATCTTATAAATAACGGGCCGGCCTGGCAATGCATTAAGACTGTTCAATGCTGAAATTTTTGTAATCATTTAGTGTATAAACATTGTGGACCCATGAGACAGATTATGTTAAATAACAAGATGAAGATAAGAAATCTCAGGCAGGGTTTAGAATAAGGAGCTACCAGGTATATGACATAATTCAGTCATCACAATCACATTCAATTATTGAACAGATGAGTCAGAATGTGTTGCTGATGTTGGCACAGGAAGTCCGGAATTAGGAGTCTTTGGGCAGTCCTGCACAGTGAATGGGTGTGTCAGTACACAGTGGTTCCGGAGGGGGGTGACACAATTTAATTGGTTCTTATCCTGCCCACATACCAGCTAAACATGCAGCATTTAAAGGGAACTGTGTTTTCCAGTGTGGGAATATATATAACATGCACACAAATAAAATTGTAACCAGGGGATCCTGGACCAGGGAGCCAGAAACATGTCAGGCCAAAGTCAGAATGCCGAGTCGAACTCAACAGTCCGAAGGACTGGACTATTCGAACTTTCCTGGACCCGGTTTCTCTGACTTTCCGGACTCGCGGCTTTATTTCCATAATTATCGAATTTTCGGGCTGTTCGCTAACCCTAGAAGGTTACGTTTTTTCGAACCCTCGGATCCTTTTTCGTAACCTAGAAAGTATCGTTCGTTAACCCTCGAATTTCCCATAACCCTGGAATGTAGCTTTCGCAAACCTGACAATTGCCTGCTCGTGTTAAGAAGTGTTAAAACAAGTTTTGGTGACAGTGACATGTTCCCCAGACCATTTCCCAGGGGCCACAGCCATTTACAGTAAGTTACCATTGTTAGTTTAGCTGTAAATCACTCAGACTTTTCTAACTATCACTTCCCATTGACTTTAATGGGTCCGAATTCAAACTTTTCAACTTTTATCAAAGTTCAAAAGTTCGAAAACAAACCGAACTTAATGAAGTTAATCGTCCATCTCTACCAAGTAAAGCTTGTCTGTCAGTTGTAAGCGGAAGTAAAGGGGAAAAGGCAGAGAAGTTGAAGGGGCCAGTGCCACAAGCAGATTTAAAAAGGATAATAAGGCAATAATCCTAACACACACACACACACACACACACACACACACACACACACACACACACACACACACACACACCACACCACACACACACACACAACACACACACACACACACACACACCACACACACACCCACCACACCACACAACACACAACTCACACACTCACACTCACACACTCACACACTCACACACTCTAACAGGAATCCCTGGGTCAATTCGCCCACACGATGGTATTGACAAACAATTATGTACAAACCGTATTCAATTCGTCTGGGAGATTAATTAAAATGGCTCCATTATAAAATGTGCAGCAGCCGCAAGAATGTCTCTAATTGAATGACATCGTTATTGCAGGGCCGGGCCCACGTTCTGGC
>CM033476.1:92073809-92114871 GCA_019447015.1 Hymenochirus boettgeri
TGCCAGGTTTTATTGAACAAGGAAACCCACCTCCGCCTCCTGGACAAAGGTCCCGATTATACTCACCCTGGTCTCGCAGCAAAGAATGGTGTCTAGTGCAGTGCATTGTGGGACGGTTATGTTAAAGGCGTAAATCGGCCCCGGATGAAGAGTGTGTGCAGTTTTGCCACAATAAACTCTCAATACAGTGTTGTGTGCACATCCCTCCTGCTTTGCATTGAAAACGAATAACTTTGCACACTATTTACCATCAATGTTTAATGAATGGCACCCAGTAGAACTAGTTTGGGAGGTAGAATCAGTGTGCGTCCCGGTGTATGTTATTTTGGATTAATTTGATAATAACTTCCAGTCAAACTCTTATCTCTAACATCCTCACCCTGGCTGGGAAAGTCAGTGGGTAAGTTACAAACCTCTACGCAACTGGCAATATGTTTTTTTGAGTGACACACTTAAACATCCCATAGTTCTGTGGAAAGTGAAATTGTGATGTTACCGTCCAATCAGAACGCAGAACCACATTTTGAAAGAAATGATTACAGTAAACAGATGAGCTGTGAAGTTGTGAAATTATATCACTTTGGCTTCAGGTCAATCAAACTAGTCAAACAATATCTTACTATACGGCCACCTCTCAAACAAAATGGCTCCATATTGGGGTCAAAATGACCATTTAAGCCTACGCATGTTGCATCCCATATTGACCCATAAGCTGAGATCTCAATACTTACCTACCCCCATAAACATGCACATGTATGTAAAAGGTAAGTGCACCGAAGGATCATGGTTAGGTAAATAATGTGATCTCAGCTCATGGGAGAAAGTGTTTCTGTCTCTGTAAGAATTATAGATTTGATTAAACTAATGTCCCTTTAAGTCGATGGCCGGTGTATGGGCCTACAGCCTACCAGGGTCAGTTCATGTTTACAGTTACCACTGTCTATGGCCACTTTTAGGTTTTAGTTCCAGCCCTATCCAGTCTGTAGGACAAGGTGATCCTAATCTGATCTGGTCAGTCCTGGTCCCGTATTGGCCAATGTGTAGAGATCATAGAATCCTGGTTATAGTTCCCCCAGTAGACGAGAATCAGTTTACAATAAAAATCTCTCTGCGGGGGAAACATAATTATCTTCCCAACCAACATGTCCTCATTGCGAATAGCCAAGTTACATAACAAACTTATTTGCATGTAAACAGAGAAGGCGGAGTTTGGGTCAATGTTTCCTTACTGTAAATTCCAACCATAAGTGAGTCTGCAGTGTGAGTCAGTGCTCGCTTTGTTTAACTCTTTCACAGGCTGTATGCACCCTACATTGGTGCATTTATATCCCAGAAGAAAAACAGAATATGAAGTGTTTCTACTGCTTTTCACTGCTTCACAGACTGATCATGATTGGTCACCGTGATTCCTGTTTGATCAGTACTATATTCGAGTTTTGGGCCAGCAAAGTCCAGCTAAAGTTCTTGCAATAATACTTAAAGGGGAACTGTGGTGCAAAAATGACTTTAGGTAAATTGATAGGAATTGCTCTCCTGAGAGTTTTTGCAATTTATTTCCATTGTTTATTTTGCATAGTTTTGAAGATATTTACATTTTTGTATGTGATATGGCAGCAACATCACCAGGTCCCCTGCACTTCCTGCTTCCTGCTCTGAAACCTGTCAGTCAATCTGCCCTGTGTCTCCTCCCCTTTGCAGCCCCCCTGGTCCCTCCCACTCATGGACCCCATGGTCCCTCCAGTTGCAGGCCCCCCTTGGCCCATTCCCTTACAAAATACAAGTTGTACCATGCTGTCCCATGCGGTACTGGAGCTCCCTGACATGGGCTCACTGTCCCAGCCCTTTGGTGTTAAATAATACTTGAAGGACATGTCCATCCTTTTAATAAAAAAAACGGTGACTTGTCAGTTATCTACCTACAATCCTAACTGCTATTTTCCCCAGTTTATTATTATGATAAGTTCTATTCCTTTCTGACAAAGGTATCTTCCTCCTCCCTCTGCTCAATGAGCTTTTTATAAGCTTGAGCATGTGCAGAGGAGGCAGCAGGGGAAACAGCAGTCAATCATTGGTTGTGATGTCAGCAATCACAGCCTTGATTGACTGCATGGAGGGAGGAGCCAGCTTACTCTGCCAGAATGGGGACAATAATTATCATTATATATCTGGTTAGTAATACAGGTAATAAAGTGCTAAATATATCAGTTTGGGTTGGGGGCAGGTAACAGACAGCCACTAACTGCAGGGCACAGGCTCCTGACATCCCCCTCCCCATGCCAGGAACCGCAATCAGCTGTTTAAAACACTGGCACTGGACGTCAGTTTGATCAGAAGAACCTTTGCTAAAATACGCGCGGTTAGCTATTTAAACGCAGCTGATCACGGTCCCCGCCTGCAGATTGCCTGCGGTGCCTGTAGTTACATCACTGTTGACAATTGACCACTTTTTTGTTTTAAGGGGGGACATGCCCCATAGTCCACTTTCCTTGATGTACAACACACTGCATGTATCTGCTGTACTGCCAGTCTCATGCTTTTCCAGAATCCCATTGGCTACTTGCATTCCACTAGGAGGATATTTATGTTGATAAATGGACTTTCTTGTTGGGTTTCCATTGGGTTTCACAGTCCGACAGGCTCATGGGGAGATTGAAGGAATCCTGGGAATAGCAGAACTTTCTGTTTTTATCCAAACTGGCACATGTGTTTCCTCTAACAAATCTGGCACATGGAGCAGGATTTAATAGTCGGGTTATTACACAGCTCCTGTGTTACTGCAGAAAGTTATTGTAAGCCTGAGGAACTGGCGGAGTGCCTGCTTCCCGTGAAAGGAGCAATGAACTGTATCTGCCCACCCTTAAAGGGGAAATTCAGTGGACAAAAAACACAATTTAATGTCGTTGTCTATATTACACACACCTAGGTATTTTACATATCGCCAATAGAGTAATGCGATATGCAGTGTTACTTTATCGGCAAATATCTGGAACTGCCTTGGTTTGTTGTTCGTGTGAAAGTAGCCAAATTTCTCCTGATTGGCTGTTGGGTTTGGTCAAACATGCTCAGATCTCTACTGAGCAACTCAATCACCCAGGGACTGAGTCCATAATGGGCCCTTAGCAGTCTATATATAGAAAGAAGGGGACACCACTCCGCACTATAAATCAAGTGCTATTTTACTTCACAAAGTTCTGTCTCAAGGTGCAGACCCACAAACAGTATACCCAATCCAGTGTGTACTTACTTTCTTTGCTGATACCACAATGGAACCTGTTAGGGCTCAGTGCTTCCATTTTAGAAAATACTCATAGCGAGAATCAGTTCTCAGTGTATAATTTGCGTTCTGAATCTACGCAGTTTGTTTTTTTGTCCGTATCCGACTTTTGGCCCATGTGTGTCTGAATCCCATTTTAATAATAGTCTATGGCAAGGCAACAAAAAAAATGGACACGCGCGGACAAACGTAATTGTTGTAAAAAAATTGTTTTTAACAAAAACGCACACAAACTCAGAGACCGGAAACGTGGACAAACGCAAACCCCCCCCCCCCGGAAATCGCATTTCTGTTAACCGACAAACAAACGGGAACTCAGACAAAACGTATTGCACAAAACGCAAGCAGAATGGAACGCACAGCTTTGTTTGACCTAACCAATAATACAAGGCGAAAAGGCAGGTAAGTAGCGATAGGGACATTTATTGCATTATAGATTGCAAGCTCTTTAAGACAGAGTCTGAGGTGCGGGATACAGCAATGATAGAAAATAACTTTCCCGGATTTAATAGCTTGGAAACGTTTCCTGTCTCTTTATACTTCCTGGTGTGAAAATGGCGGTACCCAGAACTGGAGATTAACACAAAACGGTGTCAAGTGCAAAAAGAAGCTGCTTGACTTTATAATAAAGGAAGTAAAATAGGTGAAAAGTCCCAGGTTATGTAGAAATGTGAATGAATCATATCCGAGTTGGGATGACATTGCATCTTAGGAATGACATTGTGATGTTTGCAATGTGTGAATAGACTAGAATGGTCCTATACAGGATGAAATCACAATGGCGTGCGCTCAGATATCGGACAGGAATGTGGCGCAGGCAGTGGGGACAGCTACATTGAGGGTCATTGGCTTGCAGATCGAAAAATGAGATTCGAACGCAAAACGCGATCCAAATCGTGGCAGCCTTGCCCTTATGGATCGAAGTTCTCAAGGATTTTAAAAACGAGAGGATTATTCGTTAATAGCCAAGTTAATAGCCAAACTCCTGGCTAACTATCCCATGTGTTCCGTTGAAACGAAGCTCCAGTTTCTAGATGAATGTTTTGGGCTGATAGTAACTCTATATCCATATAATACAGGTTTATTGTGTTATATACCCAAACCTTTGCACATTCTATTTTATCTTGGAGACGATCATTCTGGGAAATTCCTTGTCTCCCCTTTAAATGACTTTCACTTTAACAGCACAGAATGCAAAATGTGGTAAAATTCCTATCAAAATCTATTCAGCTTCCTAAATGCTTTGCCAGGTAAACATTGCATCAGTAATCATGACTGGACAAGTTACTGTAACTCGTTCCGGGGAAAAAGTAACAAGGAATATTTCTTCACCGACTAATAAATCTGCCTTGACTTTAGTTACCTTTGCATCTGGTTTTTATTTTAGGTTACATAATCATAGATTATAAACTTATTATTATTGTTATTGCCGAATGCTCGGGCGCTCGATTGACGCTGCTAGGAATAGTTTATGGATTTAAAAAAACACTTAATATGTCACTGTTCAACCCATAGTAAAAGTACCGCCGGCATTTTTGGTGCCCTGGTTTGGGAGGGGAGAACATGCCTCTTAAATGTAAACATTTCTAAGAGGGATCACCTGTCAGTAAAGAAGTAAATTAGCATAACCATGTTCTTCTGGTAACAAAAATATACTGACAAGGACAAAATAATTGTTTTAATAATTTCCATATTTAACCCTTCCATGCAAAAGCCAACATCAAGGCTGTCCAGGTTACTGTTCTCGGTGCATGAACATAGTCCATCAGTTCTTTTTCATTAGATTTTATTGGAGAGACGGCCTTCGGGGCAAGGCCGAAGGCTGGAGTTCGAGACGGCCTTGGTGATGCAATGTGCATGACATCACTATACTGACAATTTGTTGTTCAGTTGTTTTTTCGTGTATTAAATTGTATGTTTACATGGATGGGGGTCGGCCGGCACTGTCAATTAGGTTGGAAAGTGAGGTTTTGGGGCTGTACAAGCACTCTAACAAGCTTGAGCATGCACAACGGAGGCAGAAAGAGGAGGAACAGAGAATCCCTGGCTGTGACATCAGCTGACTGTGTTGAGGATGGCGTGGCTACTTTTAATTCCCAACGCAAAGGTAACCAATCGGTATAACAAGCAGTCATTTGGGGACAATGTAGGAAACGAGTTTGACCAACTGTACCAAGCCTTATTAGTCTTTGTCTCGAAAAAGCCGAGAATAGTCGTGGATCGTTGGTCATAAAAGATTGTTAAAGCTTCATTTTCGCGCGAATGTCGCACGATGGGCCGTTCATCGGGCAAATCGTGCGAAAATTATCTGAGGTGTGTACGAGGCTTAACTCACCTAATTGGATTTGTTCCCATCACCATATGGATCTGTATGTGATTCAGACCCTTGTAATTTCTTTTTATCACATCCCCTCATCCGACTTGGTCATAGATTTTATAGACTAATTATGTTGGAATGGTCTAAACCATTTCTATGATGGGGGAGTCAATCATGTGGAATTTCCTATGGGTACGGTGTAGAGGTATGATTTACACTGACATCATAATAGTCTTCATAATAATAAGACTTTTTTTAGTTTCAATCATAGGAAAATTCACTGGACAATATAATATTTATAAAGCAAAAATATAGAAAATACCGCCCTTAGTTACTATCAGTAATTACCGATATCGACCCTTTCTAAATACCGCATTAGTATTATCAGTAATTACGATATCGACCCTTTCAAATACCGCCCTTAGTTACTATCAGTAATTACCGATATCGACCCTTTCTAAATACCGCCCTTAGTTATTATCAGTAATTACCGATATGACCCTTTCTAAATACCGCCCTTAGTTACATCAGTAATTACCGATATCGAACCCTTTGTAAATACCGCCCTTAGTTATATCATTATTACCGATATCGACCCTTTCTAAATTACCACCCTTAGTTAATATCAGTAATTACCGATATCGACCCTTTCTAAATACCCCCTTAGTAATATCAGTAATTACCGATATCGACCTTTCTAAATACCGCCCTTAGTTAATATCAGTAATTACCGATATCGACCCTTTCTAAATACCGCCCTTAGTTAATTCAGTAATTACCGAAATCGACCCTTCTAAATACCACCCTTAGTTAAATCAGTAATTACCGATATCGACCCTTTCAAATAACGCCCTTATGAAATCAATTACCGATATCGACCCTTTCTAAATACCGCCTTAGTTACTATCAGTAATTACCGATATCGACCCTTTTAATACCGCCCTTAGTTTATCAGTATTACCGATATCGACCTTTTAAAATACCGCTCTTATTTTATCATAGTAATTACCGATATCGACCCTTGTAAATACCGCCCTTAGTTACTATCAGTAATTACCATATCGACCCTTTCTAAATACCGCCCTTAGTTATTATCAGTAATTACCGATATCGACCCTTTCTAATACCGCCCTTAGTTACTATCAGTAATTACCGATATCGACCCTTTCTAAATACCGCCCTTAGTTATTATCAGTAATTACCGATATCGACCCTTTCTAAATACCGCCCTTAGTAATATCAGTAATTACCGATTCGACCCTTTCTATATACCGCCCTTAGTTAGTTATTATCGTAATTACCGATATCGACCCTTTCTAAATACCGCCCTTAGTTATTATCAGTAATTACCGATATCGACCCTTTCTAAATCCCGCCTTAGTTACTATCAGTTAATTACCGATATCGACCCTTTCTAAATACCGCCCTTAGTTAAATCAGTAATTACCGATACGACCCTTTCTAAATACCGCCCCTTAGTAATATCAGTAAATTACCGATATCGACCCTTTCTAAATACCGCCCTTAGTTTAATATCGTAATTACCGATATCGACCCTTTCTAAATACAGCCCTTAGTTACTATCAGTAATTACCGATATCGACCCTTCATTTAACCGCCCTTAGTTATTATCAGTAATTACCGATATCGACCCTTTCTAAATACCGCCCTTAGTTAATATCAGTAATTACCGATATCGACCTTTTCTAAATACCGCCCTTAGTTATTATCAGTAATTACCGATATCGACCCTTTCTAAATACCGCCCTTAGTTGTTATAGTAATTACCGATATCGACCTTTCTAAAATACAGCCCTAGTTATTATCAGTAATTACCGATATCGACCCTTTCTAAATACCGCCCTTAGGATTATTCAGTAATTACCGATATCGACCCTTTAAATACCGCCCTTAGTTATATCAGTAATTACCGATATCGACCCTTTCTAAATACCGCCCTTAGTTACTATCAGTAATTACCGATATCGACCCTTCTAAATACCCCCTAGTATTATCAGTAATTACGATCGACCCTTTCTAAATACCCCTATTATATCAGTAATTACCGATATCGACCTTTCTAAATACCGCCCTTAGTTATTATCAGTAATTACCGATATCGACCCTTTCTAAATACCGCCCTTAGTTAATATCAGTAATTACCGATATCGACCCTTTCTAAAATACCGCCCTTAGTTACTATCAGTAATTACCGTATCGACCCTTTCTAAATACCGCCCTTAGTTATTATCAGTAATTACCGATATCGACCCTTTCTAAATACCCCCCTTAGTTAATATCAGTAATTACCGATATCGACCCTTTCTAAATACCGCCCTTAGTTATTATCAGTAATTACCGATATCGACCCTTTCTAAATACCGCCCTTAGTTACTATCAGTAATTACCGATATCGACCCTTTCTAATACCGCCCTTAGTTATTTCATAATTACCGATATCGACCCTTTCTAAATACCGCTCTAGTTATATCAGTAATTACCGATATCGACCCTTTCTAAATACCGCCCTTAGTTATTATCAGTAATTACCTATCGACCCTTTCTAAATACCGCCCTTAGTTATTATCAGTAATTACCGATATCGACCCTTTCTAAATACCGCCCTTAGTTAATATCAGTAATTACCGATATCGACCCTTTCTAAATACCGCCTTAGTTACTATCAGTAATAACCGATATCGACCCTTTCTAAATACCGCCCTTAGTTAATATCAGTAATTACCGATATCGACCCTTTCTAAATACCGCCTAGTTAAATCAGTAATTAGATATCGACCCTTTTAAATACCCCCTTAGTTATATCAGTAATTACCGATATCGACCCTTTCTAAATACCGCCCTAGTTAATATCAGTAATTACCGATATCGACCCTTTCTAAATACCGCCTTAGTTATATCAGTAATTACCGATATCGACCCTTTCTAAATACCGCCCTTAGTTATTATCAGTAATTTACGATATCGACCCTTTCTAAATACCGCCCTTAGTTATTATCAGTAATTACCGATATCGACCCTTTCTAAATACCGCCCTTAGTTTATATCAGTAATTACCGATATCGACCCTTTCTAAATACCGCCCTTAGTTAATATCAGTAATTACCGATATCGACCCTTTCTAAATACCGCCCTTAGTTATATCAGTAATACCGATATCGACCCTTTCTAAATCCGCCCTTAGTATTATCAGATTTACCGATATCGACCCTTTCTAAATACGCCCAGTTAATATCAGTAATACCGATATCGACCCTTCTAAATCCGCCCTAGTTATATCAGTAATTACGATATCGACCCTTTGTAAATACAGCCCTTAGTTATTATCAGTAATTACCGATATCGACCCTTTCTAAATACCGCCCTTAGTTAATATCAGTAATTACCGATATCGACCCTTTCTAAATACCGCCCTTAGTTATATCAGTAATTACCGATATCGACCCTTTTTAAATACCGCCCTTAGTTATTATCAGTAATTACCGATATCGACCCTTTCTAAATACCGCCCTTAGTTATATCAGTAATTACCGAATCGACCCTTCTAAATACCGCCCTTAGTTATATCAGTAATACCGATATCGACCCTTTCTAAATACCGCCCTTAGTTATATCAGTAATTACCGATATCGACCCTTTCTAAATACCCCCCTTAGTTAATATCAGTAATTACCGATATCGACCCTTTCTAAATACCGCCCTTAGTTATTATCAGTAATTACCGATATCGACCCTTTCTAAATACCGCCCTTAGTTATTATCAGTAATTACCGATATCGACCCTTCTAAATACCGCCCTTAGTTACTATCAGTAATTACCGATATCGACCCTTTCTAATACCGCCCTAGTTATATCAGTAATTACCGATATCGACCCTTTCTAAATACCGCCCTTAGTTTTATCAGTAATTACCGATATCGACCCTTTCTAAATACCGCCCTTAGTATATCAGTAATTACCGATATCGACCCTTCTAAATAACGCCCTTAGTTATATCAGTAATTACCGAATCGACCTTTTAAATACCGCTTAGTTATTATCAGTAATTACCGATATCGACCCTTTCTAAATACACGCCCTTAGTTATATCAGTAATTACCGATATCGACCCTTTAAATACCGCCCTTAGTTATTATATCAGTAATTACCGATATCGACCCTTTCTAAATTACCGCCCTTAGTTAATATCAGTAATTACCGATTACGACCCTTTCTAAATACCGCCCTTAGTTTTATATCAGTAATTACCGATATCGACCCTTTCTAAATACCCCGCCTAGTTATTATCAGTAATTACCGATACGACCCTTTCTAAATACCCCCCTTAGTTATATCAGTAATTACCGTATCGACCCTTTCTAAAGATACCGCCCTTAGTTATATCAGTAATTACCGATATCGACCCTTTCTAAATACCGCCCTTAGTTTTATCAGAATTACCGATATCGACCCTTTCAAATACCGCCCTTAGTTAATATCAGTAATTTCCGATATCGACCCTTTCTAAATACCGCCCTTAGTTATATCAGTAATTACCGATATCGACCCTTTCTAAATACCCCCTTAGTTATTATCAGTAATTACCGATATCGACCCTTTCTAAATACCGCCCTTAGTTATATCAGTAATTACCGATATCGACCCCTTTCTAAATACCGCCCTTAGTTATATCAGTAATTACGATATCGACCTTTTCTAATACCGCCCTTAGTTATATCAGAATTACCGATATCGCACTTTTCTAAATACCGCCCCTAGTTAAATCAGTATATTACCGATATCGACCTTTAAATACCGCCTTAGTTATTATCAGTAATTACCGATATCGACCCTTTCTAAATACCGCCCTTAGTTAATTATCAGTAATTACCGATATCGACCCTTTCTAAATACCCGCCCTTAGTTATATCAGTAATTACCGATACGACCTTTCTAAATACCGCCCTAGTTTATATCAGTAATTACCGATATCGACCCTTTCTAAATACCGCCCTTAGTTAATCAGTTATTACCGTATCGACCCTTTCTAAATACCGCCCTAGTTATTATCAGTAATTACCGTTATCGACCCTTTCTAAATACGCCCTTAGTTATATCAGTAATTACCGATTACGACCCTTTCTAAATTACCGCCTTAGTTATATCAGTAATTACCGATATCGACCCTTTTAAATACCGCCCTTAGTTAAATCAGTAATTACCGATATCGACCCTTCTAAATACCGCTCTAGTAATACAGTAAACCGATATCGACCCTTTCTAATACCCCCTTAGTTAATATCAGTAATTACCGATATCGACCCTTCTAAATACCGCCCTTAGTTATTATCAGTAATTACCGATATCGACCCTTTTAAATACCGCCCTTAGTTATATCAGTAATACCGATATCGACCCTTTCTAAATACCCCCCTAGTTAATTCAGTAATACCGATATCGACCCTTTAAATACCGCCCTTAGTTATATCAGTAATTACCGATATCGACCCTTTCTAATACCGCCCTTAGTTATATCAGTAATTTCGATATCGAACCTTTCTAAATACCCCCCTTAGTTATATCAGTAATTACCGATATCGACCCTTTCTAAAATACGCCCTAGTTTTATCAGTAATTACCGATTACGACCCTTCTAAAATACCGCCCTTAGTAATATCAGTAATTACCGATATCGACCTTTCTAAATACCGCCCTTAGTTAATCAGTAATTACCGATATCGACCCTTTCTAAATACCGCCCCTTAGTTAAATCAGTAATTACCGATATCGACCCTTTCAAATACCGCCCTTAGTTAATCAGTAATACGATATCGACCTTTCTTAAAACCCCCCTTAGTTATACAGTATTACCGATATCGACCCTTCTAAATACCGCCCTTAGTTTTATCAGTATTACGATATCGACCTTTCTAAATACCGCCCTTAGTAATATCAGTAATTACCATATCGACCCTTTCTAAAATACCGCCCTAGTTACTATCAGTAATTACCGATATCGACCCTTTCTAAATACCGCCCTTAGTTATATCAGTTAATACCGTGATTCGACCCTTTCTAAATACCGCCCTTAGTTATATCAGTAATTACCGATATCGACCCTTTCTAAATACCGCATTGTTAATATCAGTAATTACCGATATCGACCCTTTAAATACCGCCCTTAGTTTATATCAGTATTACCGATACGACCCTTCTAAATACCGCCCTTTTAATATCAGTAATTACCGATATCGACCCCTTTCTAAATACCGCCCTTAGTTATTAGCATAATTACCGATATCGACCCTTTGTAAATTCCGCCCTTAGTTAATATCAGTAATAACGATATCGACCCTTCTATATACGCCCTTAGTTAAATCAGTAATTACCGATATCGACCCTTTCTAAATACCGCCCTAGTTATATCAATAATTACCGATATCGACCCTTTTAAATACCCCTTAGTTATTATCAGTAATTACCGAATCGACCCTTTCTAAATACCGCCTTAGTTTAATATCAGTAATTACCGATATCGACCTTTTTAAATACCGCCCTTAGTTATATCAGTAATTTCCATATCGACCCTTTCTAAATAACCGCCCTTAGTTAATATCAGTAATTACCGATATCGACCCTTTCTAAATACCGCCCTTAGTTATTTCAGTAATTACCGATATCGACCCTTTGTAAATACCGCCTTAGTATATCAGTAATTCCGAATCAACCCTTTCTAAATACCGTTTAGTTAATATCAGTAATACCGATATCGACCCTTTAATATACCGCCCCTTAGTAATATCAGTAATTACCGATATCGACCCTTTCTAAATACCGCCCTTAGTTATATCAGTAATTACCGATATCGACCCTTTGTAAATACCGCCCTTAGTTATATCAGTAATTACCGATATCGACCCTTTCTAAATACCGCCCTTAGTTAATATCAGTAATTACCGATATCGACCCTTTCTAAATACCGCCCTTAGTTTATATCAGTAATTACCGATATCGACCCTTCTAAATACCGCCCTTAGTTAATAACAGTAATAACGATATCGACCCTTTTATACGCCTTTAGTTATATCAGTTAATTACCGATATCGACCCTTTCTAATACCCCCCTAGTTAATATCAGTAATTACCGATAGCGACCCCTTCTAAATACCGCCCTTAGTTATATCAGTAATTACCGATATCGAACCTTTCTAAATACCGCCCTTAGTTAATATCAGTAATTACCGATATCGACCCTTTCTAAAAACCGCCCTTAGTTAATTCAGTTATTACCGATACGACCCTTTCTAAATACCGCCTTGTTATATCCAGTAATTACCGATATCGACCCTTTCAAATACCGCCTTAGTTACTATCAGTAATTACCGATATCGACCCTTCTAATACCGCCATTGTAATATCAGTAATTACCGATAAGACCCTTTCTAAACCCCCTTAGTTTATATCAGTATTACCGATATAGACCCTTTCTAAATACCGCCCTAGTTAATATCAGTAATTACCGATATCGACCCTTTCTAAATACGCCTTAGTTATTATCAGTAATTACCGATATCGACCCTTTGTAAATGCCGCCCTTAGTTAATATCAGTAATACGATATCGACCCTTTCTAAATACCGCCCTTAGTTAATATCAGTAATTACCGATATCGACCCTTTCTAAATACCGCCCTTAGTTATTATCAGTAATTACCGATATCGACCCTTTGTAAATGCCGCCCTTAGTTAATATCAGTAATTACCGATATCGACCCTTTCTAAATACCGCCCTTAGTTAATATCAGTAATTACCGATATGACCCTTTCTAAATACCGCCCTTAGTTACTATCAGTAATTACCGATATCGACCCTTTCTAAATACCGCCCTTGTTAATATCAGTAATTAACGATATCGACCCTTTCTAAATACCGCCCTTAGTTACTATCAGTAATTACCGATATCGACCCTTTCTAAATACCCCCCTTAGTTATTATCAGTAATTACCGATATCGACCCTTTCTAAATAACGCCCTAGTTTTATCAGTAATTACCGATATCGACCCTTTGTAAATACCGCCCTTAGTTAATATCAGTAATTCCGATATCACCCTTTCAAATACCGCCCTTAGTTAATATCAGTAATTACGATATCGACCCTTTCTAAATACCGCCCTTAGTTAATATCAGTATTACCGATATCGACCCTTCTAATACCGCCCTTTTATTATCAGTAATTACCGATATCGACCCTTTGTAAATACCGCCCTTAGTTATTATCAGTAATTACCGATATCGACCCTTTCTAAATACCGCCCTTAGTTACTATCAGTAATTTCACGATATCGACCCTTTCTAAATACCCCCCTTAGTTAATATCAGTAATTACCGATATCGACCCTTTCTAAATACCGCCCTTAGTTACTATCAGTAATTACCGATATCGACCCTTTCTAAATACCGCCCTTAGTTACTATCAGTAATTACCGATATCGACCCTTTCTAATACCGCCCTTAGTTTATATCAGTAATTTACGATATCGACCTTTCTAAATACCGCCCCCTTAGTTAATCAGTAATTACGATATCGACCCTTTCTAATTACGCCCTTAGTTACTATCAGTAATTACCAGATATCGACCCTTTAAATACGCCGTAGTTATATCAGTAATTACCGATATCGACCCTTTCTAAATACCGCCATTAGTTACTACAGAATAATTACCGATATCGACCCTTTCTAATACCGCCTTAGTTAATATCAGTAATTACTGATATCGACCCTTTCTAAATACCGCCCTTAGTTATTATCAGTAATTACCGATATCGACCCTTTGTAAATACCGCCCTTAGTTATTATCAGTAATTACCGATATTGACCCTTTCTAAATACCGCTCTTAGTTACTATCAGTAATTACAGATATCGACCCTTTCTAAATACCGCCCTTAATTAAAATGAGTAATTACCGATATCGACCCTTTCTAAATACCGCCCTTAGTTGTTGTTCATTGTCTCTATCTGTTATCTGACCTGAATTGTTTATTTGGATTGTAAACACATCCCCAAGCTAGTCACTGTACATCACTGCTCATTAGGTCAGGATAATAGTTATTATAGTGTATGGGATTAAAGGAGAATTTACGTCAATGTTCAAGCACATCTCCACCCCTTAGTAATATTACATTTGGAAATCACAAAATTAATAACTATTCCTGATTGGTACAAGCAAAGTGTTTATGGACTGCCCATAATATACATATGAGACATTAGCTAAAAGTTGCAAGAGTCTGTATCATGACCTATATTCATTCTACGGGGCAGCAGAAAGCTGAAAGGGGAGGAGGATTCTTTCCTGACTCCAAACAACAATCGGAAAGTATCCCTGGATCAACCACAACTACGGTATATGTATTAATACCAGTAATTCTCAATATGATATAGTATCCCTGTACCAACCAGAACTACAGTATATGTATTAATACCAGTAATTCTCAATATGATATAGTATCCCCGTACCAACCAGAACTACAGTATATGTATTAATACCAGTAATTCTCAATATTATATAGTATCCCTGTACCAACCAGAACTACAGTATATGTATTAATACCAGTAATTCTCAATATTGTATAGTATCCCTGTACCAACCACAACTACGGTATATGTATTAATACCAGTAATTCTCAATATTATATAGTATCCCTGTACCAACCAGAACTACAGCATATGTATTAATACCAGTAATTCTCAATATTATATAGTATCCCCGTACCAACCTCAACTACGGTATATGTATTAATACCAGTAATTCTCAATATTATATAGTATCCCTGGATCAACCACAACTACGGTATATGTATTAATACCAGTAATTCTGAATATTATATAGTATCCCAGTACCAACCACAACTACAGTATATGTATTAATACCAGTAATTCTCAATATTATATAGTATCCCTGTACCAACCAGAACTACAGTATATGTATTAATACCAGTAATTCTCAATATTTAATTACCTTTCCTAATTAAACAAATGTTATCTATCTTATCTTTTACTCTTATCTATTCAACCTTAAAGGATGTCCACGTGTCCTCTGATATGACCTCTTAGTGAACAATGCACCAGAGAGTTTATTGTTTGGCTCATTAATATATTTGTATAAAGTGATCATATCCCCAAGCAAATGTTGCTTTTCCAATGTAAACAGCCCTAACTTGTCTAATCTGCCTGCATAGTCAAGCCCCTCCATTCCCCTTATTATTTTAGTTGCCCTTCTCTGAACTGCTTCCATTTCCAAGATGTCCCTTTTGTATATGGGATTCCAAAACTGCACCGCATATTCCAAATGAGGCCTTACCAGTGCCTTGTAAAGAGGGAGAATAATATTTTTCTCCCTTGAATCTATTCCTCTCTTTATACAAGACAATATCTTGCTAGCTCTAGCCGTTGCTACCTGGCATTGTTTGCTACAGCTAAGTCTGTTATCCACCAGAACCCCCAAATCTTTTCCCATTACAGATGCACTTAACACAGAGTTATTTATGGTGTAGGGGGCACAGGGATTATTAAATCCCAAATGCATCACCTTCCATTTATCAACATTGAATCTCATCTGCCATTCTGCAGCAATTGCACAGAAGTCCTTTTCTCCTGACTTATTACACATGAACTGTTTGATGGGAATGCACAGTATCACTTGTACTTGTAGGTGATGTCTTAATAAAAACACAGCATTATAATGTGACGTGCTGTAATTGTTTCCTTTAATAATCAATATCCATTCATCTACATTCTCTTTCAAGAATTAGCCAAGCAAACATTACAATCAATTACGTAATTTCCCGCTGTATAATCTACGGCTGTAGCCTGCAGGATATTTTGGGATTATTAAGATAGAGTCTTACCAATTGCCTGGTGAACTCTTTAACTCTGTGTAAGTCTTGCCGTTTATTTGCCTAGTTAATAATACAGATTACTGTTACAAACATTTCCTGGCCCAGTTCTATTTATAACATTTTCACAGACGTAAGAAAAGAATTGTGCAACAAGATAAATTATAGTGATGCAATCAAGCGTGGCACAAATATTAAAGACATTAAAGTGACGAAGGCGTTTGGGGTTTTTTTGTTGTTGAAATGTTGAAATTTGCGATTAGGTGAAACAATTAGAGGTTTAGATCTCACATAAACCATCGCCTGTTTGCAAAAAGAAAGTGGAAATTGTCTCGTCTTATGGGATGGACGTGTTGAAGTCTAGTTAGCGTTTAAAGGTCTAGTTAAGAACACAAGTGAAGTGTCCTTTTAAGGTCTCTCATTAAATTATATAGTTCGCTGGATTAAAAAAGTAATTACCTGCAGGGCCAGTTGTAGCCTTTTTTGGTGCCTCCTTCACACCAAACCCTTTCTTGGATTAGTCGTTGTGTAGATTGGAAATCGAAGCCAAGATGATTATACTGTATACAAACAGTGAGACATTAGATTGTTGTTTCATGGCTGATAAGTCTTTTACAAGAAATAAACTTTGAATGGTGCCCTAGCTTGTCACCTAGGCCGCTCATGCCTAGAATCGTCCTTGCTTTCCTGCTTTTCATTTGCATAACCTTTAACATTAAAGGGCATGTCCTCCCCCCAAACTTTGGTATTTGGTAGGAAATGGCTATAAATCTTGACCTCTGTGATTGGCTAATTCTCGATGCCTGGCGCTCACGATTTAATGTTGAATG
Source organism: Hymenochirus boettgeri (assembly GCA_019447015.1). Taxonomy (NCBI): domain Eukaryota; kingdom Metazoa; phylum Chordata; class Amphibia; order Anura; family Pipidae; genus Hymenochirus; species Hymenochirus boettgeri. The sequence continues at coordinate 92,091,123 of CM033476.1, forward strand.
GCAGCTCTGGGTAAATCTTAGAGATTGGTACAGTGTTTACCCAGGTTCAGTTTATAATCAATGGTGTGGGAGCCATTGTTAGAGCCATTGTCTTGTATATAAAGTATTACTATTCTCCCTCTTTACAGAGCACTGTAAATGCCATATAACCAATGGCTCACCAATAGAGGCCAATACTAAAGACTCAAGAAAACAGGGGCATAGGGATTACTACAGCAACCATAGCAGTTGTTATGGGGCCCAGTTCAAGGGCATTTGGGCATGTTCACCCTCCTAAGAAAAAAATTACCTCCCAGGGTTCAGCCCCACAAACCCCATTTTCATTTTACTTAAATCTTTCAAAGATGCCCCTAGGTTTAAGTAAAACAAAATCAGGGTTTGTGTGGCTGAACTACGTGAGGTAACATTTTTCTTTGGAGGGTGGACTTGCCCTTTAAAAAAACTTTGCTGCAGTTTGGTCAGGTTAGGTTGGACTGCACCGAAAAGAGAGTAGCAAAGAGTGTACTAGGGAGTGTGTACTAGAGAAAGTACTAGGGAGTGTGTACTAGAGAAAGTACTAGGGAGTGTGTACTGGACATCCGTCAAAAATATAAGTTCCTTACAAAGGGTAAAAATGTAAAGAAATGTGACATCATTCACCATAACAGCCCATTAAAATCTCCCCAGCCCCCCTGAACCATGAGGGGCCCCCTGGACTATGACGGGCCCCCCTCCTGTTTCTATTTACCGATAATTACAGGATAGGAATTCTGTTACAGGAGGGATTCTGTTCCGATTATCGGGAAAGGACTAGAAATGTATCAGTTAATTAAACATTGAAGGAATGTCAGGGATACCTATGATTCATGGCGTCTGCCGATTATTATGGGGGATCAAAAAAAAAAAACAGCAGGGGATTCTGGGAACTGAAGAGGAGCTGATTGAGTATTTACAGATGCGATTTTCTTCATACCATGTATTTATATGCCGATATTTCTTTCTAACCGTAAGGACATTGTTTGGTATAAGGAACCCTGGAGCCAATAAAAGAGACTAACTAGAACCTGAATGATCCAACCCTTGTCCAATGATTTTGGCCTTGCTATGGAGCCTTACATAGGGAACATTACACTAGTCATGAATTAATTAATGGGCAAGGCTATCTCTTCCATAAAATGTTCCAGCCCCGACTTCCCCGAACCCTACTTATATCGCTGGGCATTCCGGAAGTGGATACCTTACCCTAAACCCACCTACCTTCACAAGCTGTTGGCTCCTCTTAAAGTTTTTGCAAGCTTATTATGAAAGGAGGTGACGTGGTCAGCTGCAGTCATTCATTGGCTGTGAATCCATATGTCATGTGCTTGTGATGAAGCAGGTTTGTTTAACTGGGGGTGTTAGGGCCCAACTCGGCCCTACGACCTAGGTGAGTACGACAAGGACCAGGTAAGCCAGATTATGTGACCAGGGCAACCAGACGATATAGGACCAAGGGACAACTCAAGTGAAAGCTCAGGACCAATGGATCACACACTGGTAAATAGTGTCAAGGGCACACCGGTGATATGGACCTGGGCCAACGTGTAATGTAGAACCATTGTCTCATTATGGTAATATAGGGCCATGGGCCACAGGTGATATGAAACCATGTCCAACCAGGTAATATAGTGTCAGGGCCCACCGGTGAATAGACCAGGCGAACCAAGGTAATGTAGAACCATTGTCTCATTGGTATTAGGCCATGGGACAACCAGTGATATAGAAACCATGGGTCCACAGGCAATATGGACCAAGGGGAAACCAGGTATAGGACCATGGTAACCAGGTATATAGGACCAAGGGCCCACCAGGTAATATTGGACCAAGGGCCCACCAGTAATTAGACCAAGGGCCCAACATTAACTACCTCTGTCCTCCATATGTTCTCAGTCCAGTGATTTTTAGTAATTCCGTTGAGAGAAATCAGTCTACAGGTCTCAGAGTCCATTAGCTACTTGTCCAATCCAACAGGAATGATCCAAACCACCATCAAAGTTTGACCATTGACACTCAATCTAGTTTTTTAGCTAGAGATCAACCCAGGACATAAGGTTCTAGAATGTTCTGCCTGATATTGTAATAGGCAAAAGCCTTGAAAACCTTGAATGCTGACTCCAGACATCTCTAGTAAATACTTCCTATTACACTATATAGTTCTCTCTAGACACACTCTCTATAGTATACACCCCTATTACATTATATAGAAATCTCTAGTACACACTACCTCTAGTGCACATACTTCATCTGTTTAACCACTCTCTCTAGTAAACACTCCCTATCTTAGCCAACAAAATCTCCTGGTATACACTCCCTAGTAACTATATGAACTCTATAGACCATCATATATTATAGTACCTCTAGTACACACTCTCTAAGTATACCCCCTGTACATTATATAGAAATCTCTAGTACACACTCCCTAATATTTTATATAGTACTCTCTAGTTCACACTCCCTCTAGTACATTCCCTAGTAATTTTTAGTACTTTCTCTAGTACACACTCTCTCTAGAACACTCTCTCTCTAGTACACACTCCCTAGGACTCTCTCTAGTACTCAATCCATAGCCCATACTCCCCAGTAACTCTATAATCTATTTACTCTCTTTAGTTCATACTCTTAAAAACGCTCTCTAGACAAGTAGAGAGAACCATTTGGACACTCAGGCAACCACTCAAGGCATTGCAGTAAGCTCATGGCATTTATATGGTCTCACTTGACTTGTTTTGAGACGATTCTCCTAGTGCTCTCAGTAGTACAATTCGAGACTTACTCTAGTACACACTCCCTAGTAATTACTCTAGTACACACTCCCTAGTACTTTCTCTAGTACACACTCCCTAGTACTTTCTCTAGTACACACTCCCTAGTACTTTCTCTAGTACACACTCCCTAGTACTTTCTCTAGTACACACTCCCTAGTACTTTCTCTAGTACACACTCCCTAGTACTTTCTCTAGTACACTCCCTATCTTACTTAGATACACCTCCCTTAGTACTTACTCTAGTACACACTCCCTATACTACTCTAGTAACACCCTATACTTACTCTAGTACACACTCCTAGTACTTATCTAGTACACATCCTAGTATTCTAGACACCACTCCTAGTACTTACTCTAGTACACATCCCTAGTACTTTACTCTGTACCCACCCTAGTACTTCTCTGTACACTCCCTAGTACTTTCTCTAGTACACACTCCTAGAATACTCTAGTCACACATCCCTAGTACTTTCTCTAGTACACACCCCTAAACTTTCTTAGTACACACTCCTAGTACTTTCTCTAGTAAACACTCCCTATACTTTCTCTAGACACACTCCCTAGTTACTTTACTCTAGTACTCCTCTGAGCACACACTCCCTAGTACTTTCTCTAGTACACCCCTAGACTTTCTCAGTACAACACTCCCTAGTACTTCCTAGTACACACTCCCTAGTACTTACTCTAGTACACACTCCTAGTACTTACTCTAGTACACACTCCCTAAGTACTACTCTAGTACACAAGTCCCTCTATCTTTCTCTAGTACACACTCCCTAGTACTTTCTCTAGTACACACTCCCTAGTACTTTCCTAGTAACACACTCCTACGTCTATAAACACTCTATCTTACGCGTACACACCCAGTATTTCCTAGCACCCTATCATTTCTCTAAGTAACACCTACTCCTAGTACACTCTGGTGTATGGGCCTACAGACTACCAGGGTCAGTTCATGTTACAGTTACCACTTGTCTATGCCACTTTTAGGTTTTAGTTCCAGCCCTATCCAGTCTGTAGGACAGGTGATCCTAATCTGATTGTCAGTCTGGTCCCGTATTGGCCAATGTGTAGAGATCATAGAATCTGGTTATAGTTCCCCAGTCGAGAGAATGCAGTTACAATAAAAATCGCTCTGGGGGGAAACATAATTTATCTTCCCAACCAACATGTCCTCATTGCGAATAGCAAGTTAATAACAAACTTATTGATGTAAACAGACGGAGGGCGGAGTTAGTTCTGGGTCCAAGTTCTTACTGTAAATTCCAACCAAGTGAGTCTGCAGTGTGAGTCAGTGCTCCTTTGTTTAAATCTTAACAGGTGTATGCACCCTACATTGGGTCAGTTATATCCCAGAAGGAGAAAACGAAATATGAAGTGTTCTACTGCTTTTCCAATGCTTCACAGGACTGATCATGATTGTTCACCGTGATTCTGTTTGATCAGTACTATATTCGAGTTTTGAGGCCAGCAAAGTCAGCTAAAGTTCTTGCAATACTTAAAAGGGGAACGGTGGTGCAAAAATGACTTTAGGTAAATGATAGGAATTGCTCTCCTGAGAGTTTTGAAATTTATTTCCATGTTTATTTTGCATAGTTTTAAAGATATTTTACATTTTGTAGTGATATGGCAGCAACATAACCAGGTCCCCCTAGCACTTCTGCTTCCTGCCTCTGAAACACGGTCGTCATCTGCCTGTGTCTCCTCCCCTTTGCAGCCCCCCTGGTCCCTCCCAATATGGACCCCATGGTCCCTCCAGTGCAGGCCCCCCTGGCCCATTCCTTACAAAATAAAGTTTGATACCATGATGTCCCATGCGTATGGAGTTCCATGACATGGGCTCATGTCCCAGCCCTTTGGTGTTAAAATAATTACTTGAGGACATGTCCCATCTTTTTATAAAAAAAAACGGGTGACTTGTCGTTATCTACCTACAATCCTAACTGCTATTTTCCCCAGTTTATTATTATGATAAGTTCTATTCCTTTTGAAAAGGTATCTTTCCTCCTCCCTCTGCTCAATGAGCTTTTTATAAGTGAGAATGTGCAGAGGAGGCAGCAGGGGAAACAGGCAGTCAACATTGGTATGTGAATGTCAGCAATCACAGCCTGATGCCTGAATGGAGGAGGAGAGCCAGACTTACTCTGCCAGAATGGGGACAATAATTATTCATTATATATCTGGTTAGTAATACAGGTAATAAAGTGCTTAAATAGTATCAGTTTTGGGTTGGGCAGGTAAACAGACAGCCCTAAATGCAGGGCACGGCTCCGACATCCCTCCCCATGCCAGACCGACAATCAGATGGTTAAAACACTGGCACTGACGTCAGTGGATCAGAAGAACCTTTTGCTAAAATACGTGCGGTAGCGCTATTTAAAACGCAGCTGATCACGGTCCCCGCCTTGCAGTTGCCTGCGGTTGCCGTAGTTAACATCACTGTTGACAATTGACCACTTTTTTGTTTTAAGGGGGGAACATGCCCCATAGGTCCACTTTCCTTGTGTTACAAAACACACTGCATGTATCTGCGGTACGCCAGTTCTCCTGCTTTTCCAGAATCCATGGCTTACTTGCAGTCCACGAGGGAGGATATTTAGTTGATAAATGGACTTCTTGTTGGGTTTCCCATTGGGGTTCACAGTCCGACAGGGCCATGGGGAGATTGAAGGAATCCTGCTGGGAATAGCAGGAACTTTCTGTTTTTATCCAAACTGGACACATGTGGTTTCCTCTAAACAACTCTGGCAACATGAGAGGATTTAATAGTCGGGTTAAGGACACAGCTCCTGTGTTACTGCCAGGGAAGTGATTGTAAGCCTGAGGAACTGGCGGGTTAGTGCATGCTTCCCGTGAAAGGAGCAATGAACTGTATCTGCCACCACTTAAAGGGGAAATTCACGGGACAAAAAACACAATGTAATGTCGTTGTATATATACAACACACCTCAGGTATTTTACATATCGCCAATAGAAGTAATGACGATATGCGGGTACTTTATCGGCAAATATCTGGACGGCCGTGGTTTGTTGTTTGTGTGAAAGTAGCCCAATTTCTCCTGATTGCTGTTGGGGTTGGTCAAACAGCTCAGAATCTCTACGAGCAACCAATCACCAGGGGACTGAGTCCATAATGGGCCCTTAGCAGTCTATAGATAGAAAGAAGGGGACAACACTCGCACTATAAATCAAGTGCTATTTTATCACAAGTTCTGTCTCAAGGTGCAGGGACCCACAAAAGTTACCCCATCCAGTGTGTACTTACTTTCTTTGCTGATACCACAATGGAAACCTGTTAGGGCTCGTGCTCCATTTTAGGGAAAATACTCATAGCGAGAATCAGTTCTAGTGTATAATTTCTTTCTGAATCTAGCAGTTTGTTGTTTTGTCCGATCCGACTTTTGGCCCATGTGTGTCTGAATCCCATTTTAATAATAGTCTATGGCAGGCAACAAAAAAAATGGACACGCCGCGGACAAACGTAATGTTGTATTAAAAAATTGTTTTTAACAAAAACGCACACAAACTCAGAGGACCGGAAAACGGGGGGACAACCGCAAACCCCCCCCCCCCGGAATCGCATTTCTGTTAAACCGGAGCAACACAAACGGGAACTCAGACAAAACGTATTGCACAAAACGCAAGCAGAATGGAACGCACAGCTTTGTTGACCTAACCAATAATTACAAAGGCGAAAAGGCAGTAAGTAGCCGATAGGACATTTCTTGCATTATAGATTGCAAGTCTTTAAGACAGAGTCTGAGGTGCGGGATACAGCAATGATAGAAAATAACTTTCCCGGATGTAATAAGCTTTTTTTTTTTTTTTTTGAAACGTTTCCTGTCTCTTTATAATTCCTGGTGTGAAAAATGGCGTACCAGAACTGGAGATCACACAACACGGTGTCAGTGCAAAAAGAAGCGGCTGACTTATAATAAAGGAAGTAAAAATAGGTGAAAAGTCCCAGGTTATGTAGAAATGTGAAGAATCATATCGAGTTGGGTGAAGGCACTTAGAATGAAATTGTGATGTTTGCAATGTGTGATAGATAGAATGGTTCCTATAAAGGATGAATCACAATGGCGTGACGCTCAGTATCGGACAGGAATGTGGCGCAGGAAGTGGGGACAGCTCCATTGGGGTTCATTGGCTTGCAGATCGAAATGAGATTCGAAGCCAAAACGAGACAAATCGTGGCAGCCTTGGCCCCTTATGGATCGAAGTCTCAAGGATTTTAAAAACGACGAGGGATTAGTTCGTAATAGCCAAGTAATAGCCAAACTCCTGGCTAACTATCCCATGTGTTCGTGATGAAACGAAGCTCCAGTTTCGAGATGAATGTTTGGGAGGATATAACTCTATATCCATATAATAACAGGTTTATTGTGTTTATATACCAAAACCTTTGACATTCTATTTATCTTGAGGACGATCATTCTGGGAAATTTCCTTGTCTCCCCTTTAAATGACTTTCACTTTAACAGCACAGTAATGGCAAAATGTGGAAAATTCCTATACAACAAAAAAATCTATTCAGCTTCCTACCTGCTTTGCCAGGTAAACGGTGCTATCAGTAATCAGTGACTGGACAAGTGACTGTACTCGTGCCGGGGAAAAAGTAAACAAGGGAATATTTCTCACCGACGTAATAAATCTGCCTTGACTTAGTTACCTTTGACACTGTCTGGTTTTTATTTTAGGTACATATCATAGATATAAATCTATATTTATTGTTTATTGCCGAATGCTCGGGCGCTCGATTGACGCTGCTAGAATAGTTATGGATTAAAAAAACACTGTAATATGTCATGTTCAAACCCATAGTAAAAGTACCGCCGGCTTTGGGCCTGGTTTGGGGAGGGGAGAAAGAGAACATGCCTCTTAAAGGAAACATTCTAAGAGGGATCACCTGTCAGTAAAGAAGTAAATTAGCATAACCATGTCTTCTGGTTAACAAAAATATACTGCAAGCGCAAAATAATGTTTTTATAATTTCCAGATTTAACCCTTCCATGCAAAGCAAACACACGCTGTTCCAGGTTACTGTTCTCGGTGCATGAAAACATAGGCCATCAGTTCTTTTCATAGATTTTATTGGAGAGACGGGCTTCGGGGCTAAGGCGCAAGGCTGGGTCGAGACGGCCTTGGTTGATGCAATGTGATGACATCACTATAGACATTGTTGATCAGTGTTTTTAGTGTATTAAATTGATGTTTCACATGTATGGGGGTCGGCAGACACTGTCAATAGGTTGGAAAGCGAGGTTTTGGGATGTACAAGCACTTCTACAAGCTTGAGATGCACAACGGAGGCAGAGGAACAGAGGAGGAACAGAGAATCCCTGGACTGTGACATCAGCTGACTGTGTTGAGGAGGGCGAGTGCTATTTTACCTCCCAACGCAAAGGTAACCACATCGGTATATCAAGCATCATTTGGGGAAATGTAGGAAACGAGTTTGACCAAACTGTACAAGCCTATTAGCCTTGTCTCGAAAAAGCCGAAAGAGAATAGTGTGGATCGTTGGTCATATAAAAAGATGTTAAAGCTTCATTTCGCGCGAAGTCGCCACGATGGGCCGTTTCGCGGGCAAATCGTGCGAAAATTATCTGAGGTGTGTACGAGGCTTAACTCACCTAATTGGATTTGTTCCCATCACCATATGGATCTGTATGTGATCAGACCCTTGTAATTTTTTTATCACATCCCCTCATCCGACTTGGTCAAGATTATAGGACTAATTATGTTGGAATGGTCTAAACCATTTCTATGATGGGGGAGTCAATCATGTGGAATTTTCTATGGGGTCGGTGTTGTAGTGTAGAGGATGATTACACTGACATCATAATAGTCTTCATAATAATAAGACTTTTTTAGTTTCAATCATAGGAAAATTCACTGGACAATATAATATTTATAAAGCAAAAATATAGAAAATACCGCCCTTAGTTACTATCAGTAATTACCGATATCGACCCTTTCTAAATACCGCCCTTAGTTATTATCAGTAATTACCGATATCGACCCTTTCTAAATACCGCCCTTAGTTACTATCAGTAATTACGATTATCGACCCTTCTAAATACCCCCCTTAGTTATTATCAGTAATTACCGATATGACCCTTTCTAAAATACCGCCCTTAGTTACATCAGTAATTACCGATATCGAACCTTTGTAAATACCGCCCTTAGTTACTATCAGTAATTACCGATATCGACCCCTTTTAAATTACCACCCTTAGTTAATATCAGTAATTACCGATCGACCCTTTCTAAATAACCACCTTAGTTAATATCAGTAATTACCGATATCGACCTTTCTAAATACCGCCCTAGTAATATCAGTAATACCGATATCGACCCTTTCTAAATACCGCCCTTAGTAATATCAGTAATACGATAGACGATCCTTCTAAATACCACCCTTAGTTAATACAGTAATTACCGATATCGACCCTTCTAAATACCGCCCTTAGTTAAATCCTAAATTACCGATTATCGACCCTTTCTAAATACCGCCTTAGTTACTATCAGTAATTACCGATATCGCACCCTTTCTAAATACCGCCTTAGTTTATCAGTTTAAAAACCGATATCGACCCTTATAAAATACCGTCTTAGTTATTATCAGTATAATTACCGATATCGACCCTTTGTAAATACCGCCCTTAGTTACTATCAGTAATTACCAATATCGACCCTTTCTAAATACCGCCCTTAGTTGATTATCAGTCATTACCGATATCGACCCTTATAATACCGCCTTAGTTACTAGCAGTTAATTACCGATATCGACCCTTCTAAATACCGCCCTTAGTTATTATCAGTAAGTACCGATATCGACCCTTTCTAAATACCGCCCTTAGTTAATATCAGTAATTACCGATTCGACCCCTTTCTATATACCGCCCTTAGTTTAGTATTATCGTAATTACCGATATCGACCCTTTGTAAATAACCGCCCTTAGTTATTATCAGTAATTCGATATCGACCCTTTCTAAATACCGCCCATTAGTTACTATCAGTTCATTACCGATATCGACCTTTCTAAATACGCCCTTAGTTAAATCAGTAATACCGATATCGACCCTTTCTAAATACCGCCCCTAGTTAATATCAGTAAATTCCGATATCGACCTTTCTTAAATACCGCCCTTAGTTTAAATCGAATTACCGAATCGACCTTCTAAATAAGCCTTAGTTACTATCAGTAATTACCGATATCGACCCTTCATTTAACGCCCTTAGTTATATCAGTAATTACCGATATGACCCTTTCTAAATACCGCCCTAGTTACTATCAGTAATTACCGATATCGACCCTTTTCTAAATACCGCCCTTAGTTATATCAGTAATTACCGATATCGACCCTTTTAAATACCGCCCGTAGTTGTTATCAGTAATTACCGATATCGACACTTTCTAAATACCGCCCGTAGTTATTATCAGTAATTACCGTATCGACCCTTTCTAAATACCGCCCTTAGATTATTCCGTAAGTTACCGATATCGACCCTTCTAAAATACCGCCCTAGTTATATCAGTAATTACCGATATCGACCCCTTCTAAATACCGCCCTTAGTTACTATCAGTAATTACGATATCGACCCTTCTAAATACCACCCTTAGTATTATCAGTAATTACCGATATCGACCCTTTCTAAATACCCCATTAGTTATATCAGTAATTTCCGATATGGACCCTTTCTAAATACCGCCCTTAGTTATTATCAGTAATACCGATATCGACCCTTTCTAAATACCGCCCTTAGTTAATATCAGTAATCGATATCGACACCTTTCTAAATACCGCCCTAGTTACTATCAGTAATACCGATATCGACCCTTTCTAAATACCACCCTTAGTTATATCAGTAATTAACGATATCGACCCTTTCTAAAATACCCCCCTTAGTTAATATCAGTAATTACCGATATCGACCCCTTTCTAAATACCGCCCTTAGTTATTATCAGTAATACCGATATGACCCTTCTAAATACGCCCTTGTATTATCAGTAATTACCGATATCGACCCTTTCTAATACCGCCATTAGTTACTATCAGTAATTACCGATATCGACCCTTTCTAAAATACCGCTCTAGTTACTATCAGTAATTACCGATATCGACCCTTTCTAAATACCGCCCTTAGTTATTTCAGTAATTACGCTATCGACCCTTTCTAAATACCGCCCTTAGTTATTATCAGTAATTACCCGATATCGACCCTTTCTAAATACGCCCTTAGTTATATCAGTAATTACGATATCGACTTCTAAAATACCGCCTTAGTTACTATTCAGTAATTACCGATATCGACCCTTCTAAATCCGCCCTTAGTATATCAGTAATTACGATATCGCCCTTTCTAAATACCGCCCTTAGTTAAATCAGTAATTACCGATATCGACCCTTTTAAATACGCCCTTAGTTAATATCAGTAATACCGATATCGACCCTTTAAATACCGCCCTTAGTTAATATCAGTAATTACCGATATCGACCCTTTCTAAATACCGCCCATTAGTTATTACAGTAATTACCGATATCGACCCTTTCTAAATACCGCCCTTAGTTATTATCAGTAATTACCGTATCGACCCTTTCTAAATACGCCCTTAGTTATTATCAGTAAGTACCGATATCGACCCTTTCTAAATACCGCCTTGTTAATATCAGTAATTACCGATATCGACCCTTTCTAAATACCGCCCCTTAGTTAATAATCAGTAATTACCGATATCGACCCTTTCTAAATACCGCCTTAGTAATATCAGTAATTACCGATATCGACCCTTCTAAATACCGCCCTTAGTTATTATCAGAATTACCGATATCCGACCCTTTCTAAATACCGCCCTTAGTTAATATCAGTAATACGATACGACCCTTTCTAAATCCGCCCAGTTATTATCAGTAATTACGATATCGACCCTTTCTAAATACCGCCCTTAGTTATTATCAGTAATTACCGATATCGACCCTTTCTAAATACCGCCCTTAGTTATTATCAGTAATTACCGATATCGACCCTTTCTAAATACCGCCCTTAGTTACTATCAGTAATTACCGATATCGACCTTTTGTAAATACCGCCCTAGTAGTTATTATCAGTAATTACCGATATCGACCCTTTCTAAATACCGCCCTTAGTACTATCATAATTACCGATACGACCCTTGCTAAATACCGCCTTAGTTATATCAGTAAGTACCGATACGACCCTTTCTAAATACCGCCCGTGTTATTAATCAGTATATTACCGATATCGACCCTTTCTAAATACCCCCCTTAGTTATATCAGTAATTACCGATATCGACCCTTTCTAAATACCGCCCTTAGTTATTAGTCAGTAATTACCGATATCGACCCTTCTAAATACCGCCCTTAGTATTATCAGTAATTACCGAACGACCCTTCTAAATGCCGCCCTGTTTAATACAGTAATTACCGATATCGACCCTTTCTAAATACCGCCTTAGTTAATATCAGTAATTACCGATATCGACCCTTTCTAAATACCGCCCTAGTTCTTATCAGTAATTACCGATATCGACCCTTGCTAAAACCGCCCTTAGTATATCAGTAATTACGATATCGACCTTTCTAAATACGCCCTTAGTTATTATCAGTATTACCGATATCGACCTGTTTAAATACCGCTTAGTTATTATCAGTAATTACCGATATCGACCTTCTAAATACCGCCCTTAGTTACTATCCAGTAATTACCGATATCGACCCTTTGTAAATACCGCCCTTAGTTATTATCAGTAATTACCGATATCGACCCTTTCTAAATACCGCCCTTAGTTAATTCAGTAATTACGATTCGACCACTTTCTAAATACCGCCCTTAGTTTATATCAGTAATACCGATATCGACCCTTTTAAATACCGCCCCTAGTTATTACAGTAATTACGATACGACCCTTCTAAATACCCCCCTTAGTTAATATCAGTAATTACCGATATCGACCCTTTCTAAATGACGCACTTAGTTATATCAGAATTACCGAATCGACCCTTTCTAAATACCGGCCCTTAGTTATTATCAGAATTACCGATATCGACCCTTTAAATGCCGCCCTTAGTTAATATCAGTAATTTCGATATCGACCCTTTCTAAATACCGCCCTTGTTATATCATGTAATTACCGATATCGACCCTTTCTAAATACCGTCCCTTAGTTATATCAGTAATTACCGAATGACCCTTTCTAAATACCGCCCTTAGTTACTATCAGTAATTACCGATATCGCCCCTTTCTAAATACCGCCCTTAGTTATATCAGTAATTACGATATCGACCTTTTCTAATACCGCCTTAGTTATTATCAGAATTACCGATTATCGGCCTTGTTCTAAAATACCGCCTCTAGTTAATATCAGTACTTACGATATCGACCCTTGTAATACCGCCCTTAGTTATTATCAGTTAATTACCGATATCGACCCTTTCTAAATACCGCCCTTAGTTAATATCAGTAATTACCGATATCGACCCTTTCTAAATACCGCCCTTAGTTATTATCAGTAATTACCGATCGACCTTTTCTAAATACCGCCCTTAGTTTATATCAGTAATTACCGATATCGACCCTTTCTAAATACCCCCTTAGTTAAATCAGTTATTACGTTATCGACCTCTTCTAGATACCGCCCTTAGTTATTATCAGTAATTACCGTTATCGACCCTTTCTAAATACCGCCTCTAGTTACTATCAGTAATTACCGATATCGACCCTTTCTAAATACCGCCATTTGTTAATATCAGTAATTACCGATATCGACCCTTTGTAAATACCGCCCTTAGTTAATATCAGTAATTACCGATATCGACCCTTTGTAAATACCGCTCTTAGTTATCAGTAAACCGATATCGACCTTTCTAATACCGCCTTAGTTAATATCAGTAATTACGATATCGACCCTTCTAAATACCGCCCTTAGTTATTATCAGTAATACGATATCGACCCTTTGTAAATACCGCCCTTAGTTAATTATCAGTAATTACCGATATCGACCCTTTTAAATACCGCCCCTAGTTAATATCAGTAAGTGACCGATATCGACCCTTTCTAAATACCGCCTTAGTTATATCAGTAATTACCGATATCGACCCTTTCTAATACCGCCCTTAGTTACTATCAGTAATTTCGATATCGACCTTTCTAAAACCCCCCTTAGTATATATCAGTTACGATATCGACCCTTTCTAAAATACGCCCTTAGTTATATCAGTAATTACCGATCGACCCTTTTAAATACCGCCTTAGTTAATATCAGTAATTACCGATATCGACCCTTTCTAAATACCGCCCTTAGTACATCAGTAATTACCGATATCGACCCTTTCTAAATACCGCCCTAGTTAAATCAGTGAATTACCGATATCGACCCTTCTAAATACCGCCCTAGTTCAATCAGTAATTACCGATATCGACCTTTCTAAATACCCCCCTTAGTTATACAGTAATTACCGATATCGACCCTTTCTAAATACCGCCCTTGGTTATTATCCAGTAATTACGATATCGACCCTTTCTAATACCGCCCTTAGTTAATATCAGTAATTACCAATACTGACCCTTTCTAAAATACCGCCCTGTAGTTATATCAGTTTACGATACCGACCCTTTCTAAATACCGCCTTAGTTATATCAGTAATTACCGTTATTCGACCTTTCTAAATACCGCCCTTAGTTACTATCAGTAATACCGAATCGACCCTTTTAAATACCGCATTTGTTAATATCAGTAATTACCGATATAACACCCTTATAATACCGCCCTTAGTTTATATCAGTAATTACCGATATCGACCCTTTCTAAATACCGCCCTGTTTAATATCAGTAATTACCGATATCGACCCTTTCTAAATCCGCCTTAGTTATTAGCAGTAATTACGATATCGACCCTTTGTAAATTGCCCGCCCTTAGTTAATATCAGTAATAACGATATCGACCCTTTCTATATACGCCCTTAGTTAATGATCAGTAATTACCGATACGCCCTTTCTAAATACCGCCTTAGTTATTATCAATAATTACCGATATCGACCCTTTGTAAATACACCCTAGTTATATCAGTAATACCGATATCGACCCTTTCTAAATACCGCCATTTGTTTAATATCAGTATTACCGATATCGACCTTTTTAAATACCGCCCTTAGTTTATATCAGTAATTACAATATCGACCCTTTTAAATAACCGCCCTTAGTTAATATCAGTAAATTACCGATATCGACCCTTTCTAAATACCGCCCTTAGTTATTTCAGTAATTACCGATATGACCCTTTGTAAATACCGCCTTAGTTAATATCAGTAATTACCGATATCAACCCTTTATAAATACCGCTTTAGTTAATATCAGTAATAACCGATATCGAACCTTTAATATACCGCCCCTTAGTAAATCAGTAATTACCGATATCGACCCTTTCTAAATACCGCCCTTAGTTATTATCAGTAATTACCGATATCGACCTCTTTAAATACCGCCCTTAGTATTATCAGTAATTACCGATATCGACCCATTTCTAAATACCGCCCTAGTTAATATCAGTTAATTACCGATATCGACCCTTTCTAAATACCGCACCTTAGTTACTATCAGTATTACCGATATCGACCCTTTCTAAATACCGCCCTTAGTTAATAACAGTAAGTACACGATATCGACCCTTTTAGTACCGCCTTTAGTTATATCAGTAATTACGATATCGCACCCTTTCTAACATACCCCCCTAGTAATATCGTATTACGATACGACCCCTTCTAAATACGCCCTTAGTTATTATCAGTAATTACCGATATCGACACCTTTCTAAATACCGCCCTTAGTTAATACAGTAATACCGATATCGACCCTTTCTAAAAACCGCCCTTGGGTAATTCAGTTATTACCGATATCGACCCTTCTAAATACCGCCCTTAGGTTAATATCAGTAATTACGTATCGACCCTTTCTAAATACCGCCTTAGTTACTATCAGTTAATTACCGATATCGACCCTTTCTAAATACGCCATTTGTTAATATCAGTAATTACCGATATCGACCCTTTCTAATACCGCGCCTTAGTTATATCAGTAACTTACCGATATCGACCCTTTCTAAATACCGCCCTTAGTTAATATCAGTAATTACCGATATCGACCCTTCTAAATACGCCTTAGTTATTACAGTTAATTACGATATCGACCCTTTTGTAACGCCGCCCTTAGTTAATATCAGTAATACACGATATCGACCCTTTCTATATACGCCTTAGTTAAATCAGTAATACCGATTATCGACCCCTTTCTAAATACCGCCCTTAGTTATTATCCAGTAATACCGATATGACCCTTTGTAAAATACAGCCCTTAGTTAAATCAGTAATTACCGATATCGACCCTTTCTAAATACCGCCTTAGTTAATATCAGTAATTACCGATATAGACCCTTTCTAAATCCGCCCTTAGTTAATATCAGTAATTACGATATCGACCCTTTCTAAAATACCGCCCTTAGTTAATATCTGTAATACCGATATCGACCCCTTACTAAATACCGCCCTTAGGTTACTATCAGTAATTACCGATATCGACCCTTTCTAAATACCCCCCTTAGTTATAATCAGTAATTTACCGATATCGACCCTTTCTAAATAACGCCATCTAGTTTTATCAGTAATTACCGATATCGACCCTTTGTAAATACCGCCTTAGTTAATTATCAGTAAGTTCCGATATTACCCTTTCAAATACCGCCCTTAGTAATATCAGTAATTACCGATATCGACCCTTCTAAATACCGCCCTTAGTTAATATCAGTAATTACCGATATCGACCCTTCTAATACCGCCCTAGTTTATTATAGTAATATACCGAAGTATCGACCCTTTGTAAATGCCGCCCTTAGTTAAATCAGTAATTACCGATATCGACCCTTTCTAAATACCGCCCTTAGTTACTATCAGTAATTTCCCGATTATCGACCCTTTCTAAATACCCCCCTTAGTACATATCAGTAATTACCGATATCGACCCTTTCTAATACCGCCCTTAGTTACTATCAGTAATTACCGATATCGACCCTTTCTAAATACCGCCCTTAGTTACTATCAGTAATTACCGATATCGACCCTTTCTAAATACCGCCCTTAGTTACTATCAGTAATTACCGATATCGACACTTTCTAAATACCGCCCCCTTAGTTAAAATGAGTAATTACAGATATCGACCCTTTCTAGATACGCCCTTAGTTACTATCATTAATTTCCAATATCGACCCTTTAAATACTGTCCTTAGTTATTATCAGTAATTACCGATATCGACCCTTTCTAAATACCGCCCTTAGTTACTATCAGTAATTACCGATATCGACCCTTTCTAAATACCGCCCTTAGTTACTATCAGTAATTACCGATATCGACCCTTTCTAAATACCGCCCTTAGTTAATATCAGTAATTACCGATATCGACCCTTTCTAAATTACCGCCCTTAGTTATTATCAGTTAATACCGATATCGACCCTTTCTAAATACCGCTCTAGTTATATCAGTAATTACAGATATCGACCCTTTCTAAATACCGTCTTAGTTACTATCAGTAATTACAGATATCGACCCTTTCTAAATACCGCCTTAATTAAAATGGAGTAATTACCGATATCGACCCTTTCTAAATACCGCCCTTAGTTGTGTGTCATTGTATCATCGTTACTGACCTGAATTGTTTATTTTGGATGTAAAACACATCCCCAAGCTAGCACTGTACATCACTGCTCATTGGTCAGGATAATAGTTTATGTGTATGGGATTAAAGGAGAATTTAGCAATGTTCAAGCACATCTCCACCCCTTAGTAAATTACATTTGGAAATCACAAAATTAATAACTATTCTGATTGGTACAAGCAAAGTGTTTATGGACTGCCATAATATACATAGAGACATTAGCTAAAAGTTGCAAGGTCTGTATCATGACTATATTCATTCACGGGGCAGCAGAAAGCTGAAGGGGAGGAGGATTCTTTCCTGACTCCAAACAACAATCGGAAAGTATCCCTGGATCAACCACAACTACGGTATATGTATTACCAGTAATTCTCAATATGATATAGTATCCTGTACCAACCAGAACTACAGTATATGTATAATACCAGTAATTCTCAATTGATTATAGTATCCCGTACAACCAGAACTCAGTATATGTATTATACCAGTAATCTCATATTATATAGTTCCCGTACCAACCAGAACTACAGTATATGGTAATACCAGTAATTCTCAATATTGTATAGTATCCCTGTACCAACCACAACTACGGTATATGTATTAATACCAGTAATTCTCAATATTATATAGTATCCTGTAAACCAGAACTACAGCATAGTATTAATACCAGGAATTCTCAATATTATATAGTATCCCCGTACCAACCTCAACTACGGTATATGTATTATACCAGTAATTCTCAATATTATATAGTATCCCTGAGCAACCACAACTACAGGTATAGTATTAATACCAGTAATTCTGAATATTATATAGTATCCCAGTACCAACCACAACTACCGTATAGTATTAATACCAGTAATTCTCAATATTATATAGTATCCCTGTACCAACCAGAACTACAGTATAGTATTAATACCAGTAATTCTCAATATTTAATTACCTTTCCTAATTAAACAAAATGTTATCTATTACTTTACTCTTATCTATTCAACCTTAAGGATGTCCACGGTGTCCTCTGATATGCCCTTAGTGAAACAATGCACAAGAGAGTTTATTGTTTGGCTCATTAATATATTGTATAAGTGATCATATCCCCAAGCAAATGTTTGCTTTTCCAATGTAAACAGCCCTAACTTGTCTAATCTGCCTGCATAGTCAAGCCCCTCCATTCCCCTTATATTTTAGTTGCCCTTCTCTGAACTGCTTCCATTTCCAAGATGTCCCTTTGTATATGGGTTCCAAAACTGCACCGCATATTCCAAATGAGGCTTACAGTGCCTTGTAAAGAGGGAGAATAATATTTTTCTCCCTTGAATCTATTCCTCTCTTTTTACAAGACAATATCTTGCTAGCTCTAGCCGTTGCTTCTACTGGCATTGTTTGCTACAGCTAAGTCTGTTATCCACCAGAACCCCCAAATTTTTCCCATTACAGATGCACTTAACACAGAGTTATTTATGGTTGTAGGGGGCACAGGGATTATTAAATCCCCAAATGCATCACCTTCCATTTATCAACATTGAATCTCATCTGCCATTCTGCAGCAATTTGCACAGAAGTCCTTTTCTCCTGACATTATTACAACATGAACTGTTTGATGGGGAATGCACAGTATCACTTGGCTGTAGGTGATGTCTTAATAAAAACACATCATTATAATGTGACGTGCTGTAATGTTTCCTTTAATAATCAATACCTTCATCTACCATTCTCTTTCAAGAATTAGCCAGCAAACATTACAATCAATTACGAATTTCCCGCTGTATATCTACGGCTGTACTGCAGGATATTTTGGGATTATTAAGATTAGAGTCTACCAATTGCTGGTGGAATCTTTAACTCGTGTATGTAAGTCTTGCCGTTTATTTGCTAGTAATAATACAGATTACTGTTACAAAACATTTCCTGGCCCAGTTCTATTTATAACATTTTCACAGACGTAAGAAAAGAATTGTGCAACAAGATAAATTATAGTGATGCAATCAAGCGTGGCACAAATATTAAAGACATTAAAGGCGAGAGGCGGTTGGGGTTTTTTTGTTGTTGAAAGTGAAATTTGCGATTAGGTGAAACAATTAGAGGTTTAGATCTCACATAAACCATCGCCTGTTTGCAAAAAGAAGTGGAAATTGTCTCGTCTTTGGGATGGACGTGTTGAAGTCTAGTTAGCGTTTAAAGGTCTAGTTAAGAACACAAGTGAAGTGTCCTTAAGGTCTCTCATTAAATTATATAGTTCGCTGGATTAAAAAAGTAATTACCTGCAGGGCAGTTGTAGCCTTTTTTGGTGCCTCCTTCACACCAAAACCTTTCTTGGATTAGTCGTTGTGTAGATTGGAAATCGAAGCCAAGATGATTATACGTATACAAACAGTGAGACATTAGATTGTTGTTCATGGTGATAAGTATTTTACAAGAATAAACTTTGATGGTGCCCTAGCTGTCACCTAGGCCGCTCATGCCTAGAATCGTCCTTGCTTTCCTGCTTTTCATTGCAACCTTTAACAATTAAAGGGCATGTCCACCCCCCCAAACTTTGGTATTTGGTAGGATGAAGGCTATAAACCTTGACCTCTGTGATGGCTAAGGCTCGATTGCATGGCGTGCGATTTAATTTAATGGAATGGCAGCTCTGGGTAAATCTTAGAGATTGGTACAGTGTTACCCAGGTTCAGTTTATAATCCATGGTGTGGGAGCCATTGTTAGAGCCATTGTCTTGTATATAAAGTATTACTATTCTCCTCTTACACAGAGCACCTGTAAATGCCATATAACCAATGGCTCACAAATAGAGGGCCAATACTAAAGATCAAGAAAACAGGGGCATAGGGATTAACAGCAACCATAGCAGTTGTTATGGGGCCCAGTTCAAGGGCATTTGGGCATGTTCACCCTCCTCATAGAAAAAAATTACCCTCCCAGGGTTCAGCCCCACAAACCCATTTTCATTTTACTTAAATTTCAAAGTATGCCCCTGGTTAGTATTGTAAAACCAAAACTCAGGGTTTGTGTGGCCGGGTGAAGACGTTGAACCGGATGCCTTGTGGATGGGGGGGGTGGCGGTGGTGGTAGGGTGGGTGGGGGGGTGGTGGGTGATTGGGTTGGTGGTTGGTGTTTGGGGGGGTAGGGGGTAAAGGTGGTGGTGGGGTGGCGGTAAACAGTTTTCTTGGAGGGGTGTTGGGAGGGATGGCCCGATTTAAAATATAAAAAAAACTTTGCTGCAGGTTAGTGAGTAGTTAGGAGGGAGTGTACAGTATCACCCCCCCCCCCCAGTTCCCAGGTTAGGTTGCGACATGCGCATCACAGAAAAAAAAAAAGAGAGCCCAGTCATAGAGACACAGATAGCAAAGGAGGCCTATTCCGCAACTCTCGCATATGTTCTTTACATACACGGGGACGTGGTGTTGTCGTTTTTGTACTAGGAGGGAAAGAGAGAAAAGGAGGGAAAGAAGAACTGGAAGGAAAGGAAATTATAGGGAGTTTGTTGTGGTTTTAAATAGAGAAAAGTACTAGGGAGCTGGTGGTGTTATGTTGTACTAGAGAGAAGGGAAAAGTACTAGGGCGTGTGTAATAGGAGAAAGTACTAGGGATCGTGTGTTCACTAGAGAAGGAATAGTACTCGGGGGGGAGTTGATTGCTTTGTTGTAAACTAGAGTTAAAGTACTAGGGAGGGTTTTGTGTGCATACCTCTCTAACGAGCAGGGGAGGAAGTAACTAGGGAGTTTTTTGTGTTGTTATGTACTAGAGGAAAGTACTAGGGAGGACGTTGTGTTAAAGAGAGAGAGAAAGAAAGTACTACTAGGGAGTTGTGTGGTTACTTAGAGAAAGTAATAGGGAGTGAGTGTTGTTGTACTAGAGAAAGTACAAACTAGGGATTTTTGTGTAAATTTTAGATCTCAGAGTAGTAAGTGTTAGTGGTACTAAGGGAGTGAGTGCTTGAACTAGGAGTGAGTAAGTAAATAGGGAGTGTGTGACTAGAGTGAGATTATAGAGTTAGAGTTATAGTTTGCTTTGTTCCTCCTCCCACTGACTCCCTTCGTTCCCTCTCCCTCTCTTCCCTTCTTGCGTTTCTTCTACGTTCGTTGCTACTCCCCGTTGTGTAAGTACTAGGGGTGTTGTTACTATTTAGTAGCAGGAGAGAGGTAGAGAGAAGGAGAAAGAAAGAACAGTAATAGGGAGCTTTTGTGTGTGTGTACTCTAGCTAGAGTAGAGATAAGTAGAGAAAGGAGAAAGTAAACTAGGAGTGTGTATAGAGAGAGAAGAGAGAAGAAGAAGGAAGAGATAAGTAATAGGGAGTGTGTTTACTAGAGAAAGAGAATTAGAGAAAGTACAAGTAATAGGAGAGTGTGTATGTTGTTTAGTGGTTGTTACTAGAGAGAGAAAGGTCAACTAGGGAGTGTGTTTTACCCCTAGAGAAAGTCTAGGGACTAGTTGTCTCTGGTTGTTATTGTCTCTAGAGATAGGAGCGAGAAAGTACTAGGGAGTTGTGGACTAGAGAAAGAGTACTAGGGAGTTGTGTACTAGCTCTAGAGGTCTATAGCGGTAAAGTAATTACTAGGGAGTGTACTAGAGAAGTATAGGGAGGAGTGTTGTACTAGAGAAAGTACTAGGAGTGTGTATAAGTTAATACTAGGGGAGTGCAATGGAATGTGGTTGGTTGTTGTGTACTTAGAGTAAGTGACTAGGGAGTGTGTACGTAGAGTAAAGTACTAGGGAGTTAGAGTGTGTACTAGAGTAAGTTACTAGGGAAAAGGAAGTGTGTTTACTAGAGAGTAAGTACTAGGAGTGTTACTAGAGTAAGTACTAGGGAGTAGAGTGTGTACTAGAGTAAGTACTAGGGAGCAGGAGCTTTTGTTTTGTACTGCAGTAAGTACTAGGGGGAGGGTGTATAGGAGAACCAGTAATAGGGGAAGGCAGTGTGTACTAGAGAAAGTACTAGGGAGTAGTGTACTAGAGAAGAGAAAGGAAGAAAGTACTAGGGCGTGTGTACTAGAGAAAGTACTCCACCGGGAGTGATGTACTAGAGGAACGTACTAGGGAGTGTAGTTCTAGAAAAGAAAAGAACTAGGGAGTGTGTACTAGAGTAATTACTAGGGAGTGTGTACTAGAGTAAGTTCTAGAAATTGTACTACTGAGAGCACTAGAGAGAATCGTCTAAAACAAGTCAAGTGAGACCATAATAAATGCCCATGAGCTTACTGCAATGCCTTGAGTGGTTGCCTGATGTCCAAATGGTTCTCTCTACTTGTACTAGAGAGCGTTTTAAAGAGTATGAACTAAAGAGAGTACTATAGATTATAGAGTATACTGGGGAGTATGGGCTATGGATTGAGTACTAGAGAGAGTCCTAGGGAGTGTGTACTAGAGAGAGAGTGTTCTAGAGAGAGTGTGTACTAGAGAAAGTACTATAAAATATACTAGGGAATGTACTAGAGGGAGTGTGAACTAGAGAGTACTATATAAAATATTAGGGAGTGTGTACTAGAGATTTCTATATAATGTACTAGGGGGTATATACTATAGAGAGTGTGTACTAGAGAGTACTATATAATATATTAGGGAGTGTGTACTAGAGTTCTATATAGTGTACTAGGGAGTGTATACCAGAGAGAGTTTGTGCTAGAGATAGGGAGTGTGTACTAGAGAGAGTGTGTACAGAGGAAGTGTGCACTAGAGGGAGTGTGTACTAGAGATTTCTATATAATGTAATAGGGGTGTATACTATAGAGAGTGTGTACTAGAGAGAACTATATAGTGTAATAGGAAGTATTTACTAGAGAGTGTCTGGAGCATGCATTCAAGGTGTTCAAGGCTTTTGCCATTACAATATCAGGCAGAACATTCTAGAACCTTATGGTCCTGGTTGATCTCTAGCCTAAAAAACTAGATTTTGAGTGTCAATTGGTCAAACTTTGATTGGTTGGTTTGGATCATTCCTGTTGATTGGACAAGTAGCTAATGGACTCTGAGACCTGTAGACTGATTTCTCTCAAACGGAATTACTAAAAATTCACTGGACTGAGAACATATGGAGGACAGAAGGTATGTTAACTGTTGGGCCCTTGGTCCTATATTACCTGGTGGGCCCTTGGTCCAATATTACCTGGTGGGCCCTTGGTCCTATAATACCTGGTGGACCCATGGTCCTATATTACCTGGTTTCCCCTTGGTCCTATATTGCCTGGTGGACCCATGGTTTCTATATCACCTGGTTGGCCCATGGCCCT
>CM033476.1:92114936-92244941 GCA_019447015.1 Hymenochirus boettgeri
ATATTACCATAAGTAGGACATGGTTCTACATTACCCGTTGGCCCCTGGTCCTATACAACCGGTGGGCCCTTGACACTAGATAAATGGTGGACCATTGGTTTCTCTATCACCTGTGGCCCAGGCCCTCTAGTACAATAATGAGACAAGGTTCTACATTACCCGGTTGGCCATGGTCCTATATACCTGGTGTGCCCTTCGACAATAGCATTACCGTGGATCCGGTCCTATTTACCTAGTTGTCCTTGGTCCTATATGTCTGTGGACCCATAGGTCCATGTAACCTGGCAGGCCCTTGGTAATGTTACCAACGGGCCCAAAACACCCCCATTCAAAAATACTAATCACAGCCATGACATATGATTGTCACAGCCATAATGAATGACTGCAGCTGACCACGTCACCTCCTTCATTAATAGCTTGCAAAAAACTTTAAGAGGAGACAACAAAAGCTTGTTGAGAGGTAGGTGGGTTTAGGGTAAGGATATCAATTCCGCGAATGCCAGCGATATAAGTGGGTTGGGGAAGTCGGGGCTGCGAACATTTATGGAAGAGATAGCCTTGCCCATTAATTAATTCAGGACTAGTGTATGTTTCCCATGTAAGGCTCCATAGCAAAAGGCCAAAATCATTGGACAAGGGTTTTGGCATCATCAGGTTACTAGTTAGTCGCTTTTATTGGCTCCAGGGTTCACTTTAACCAAAAAAATGTCGTACGGTTAGGAAAGGAAATATCGGCCATAGTAACATAAATGGTATTAAGAAAATCGATCTGTAAATACTCAATCAGCTCCTCTCAAGTTCCAGAATCCCCTGCTGTTTTTTTTTTTTATATCCCCATAATAATCGCAAGACGGCCAGAATCATAGGTTATCCCTGACACATTCCTTCAATGTAATTAAAGGAAATTTTTCTAGTCCTTCCCGTAATCGGAAACAGACCCTCCTGTAACAGAATTCCTATCCGAGTATAATTATCGGTAAATAGAAACAGGGGGGGGCCCGTCATAGTCCAGGGGGCCCCTATGGTTAAGGGGGGATGGGGAGATTTTAATGGGCTGTTATGGGGAATGATGATCAACATTCTTTACATTTTTACCCTTTGTAAGGGAAACTTATTGAGGAATTGCCTGGGCATTCACGTGACAATTACCGTTGAAGCTGAGAGCTATAGCAGTCCATATGTACTCAAAAAAAAGAAGGCTTTGAAATGAAAAAAGGGCAGGCCTGGATCAGCCAAATCCAGATACAACTCAAGGTGAGGTTAGTAAAGGTACGTTCGTGTGAGTTTATTCATAGAAGCACCACTTGGGCGACGCAGCGCTGTACAATATTTATAATCCAGGTAAAGATAAACAAATCATGGAAATAATTGAGTTACATTGATAGGATACAAGTGCTGAACCTGTGACATGCGGAAAAGGGTCCCTACCCGCAGAGCTTACATCCAGTTAGGGTGGGTGATGAAAAACAGATAATCGAGAACAGGGTAGAGGTGCTATGGCAAAATAATTCTATACATACATGATACCTGTTAGAAAAGAAAAAAGGCAATTATGTTTTTACATAGTATTTAAAATTGCCCCCAAGGTAGAGGTGTAACTTACAGGAGAGCTGCCTGGCTAACCGGGGGGGGGCACGGTCCCGGTTGATGTTTTCTGCAAGAATTAGTATTTGTTATGGCTACCCTCCAACAAAAGATCAGGTTACTCATTTACTCACTCCCTACCCTCCAACATCCCTTTAAAGATCAACTATGAGGAAACATTGCACAGAAGCTGTGTCAAGTCAAGTTCAACTTCGGTATTTCCTTCATCACTACCTCCAAAATTCCCTTTAAATAGATACAATATTGAGAATACATTGAAAAGAGCTGTACTAGATCAAGTTCAAATCTTATTATCTCCACTCCCTACCTCCAACATTCCCACTTATAAATAATAATACTATGTGGAGAATACATTGCACAGAGCTTGTAGTAAGATCAGGTCAATTCATTATCCTCCAACTCAAACACCTCCAACATTCCCCGTTTAATAGATACAATATTGAGAATGCATTGAGAGATGTTAAGATCAAGTTCAATTGTTATCCGCCACTTCCCTACCCTCCAAACATTCCCCTTTAAATAGATACAACTATTGAGAAATACAGTTGCACGGAGCTTGCTGCTCAATTTGTTCCTCCCTCACCTCCAACATGTAATGTCAATATTGGAAAATATACACTGTCCTTTCAATTCATCCTCCCTCCACACCCCAAATTCCCCTTTAATAGATGAGATACAATGATTGAGAAATGATATTGCACGGAGCTGTGCTAAGATCAAGGTCAATCGTTATCCTGCCATTCTCCTACCCTCCAACATTACCCTTAAATAGATACACATATGAGAATATACATTGCCACGAGCTGTAATAAGATCAAGTTACAATTCTTATCCTCCACTCACTACCCTCCAACATCCCCTTTAAATAGGATACAAAAAGTATTGAGAAATGATATGCACGGAGCTGGCTAAGATTCAAGTCATTTCGTTATCCTCCACTTCCATACCTCCAACAGTTCACCCTTAAATAGAACACTATGAGAATCATTGCACAGAAGCTGTACTAGGATTCAGTTCAAATTATTATCCTCCACTCACTACCCTCAACACATTCCCCTTCTTAATGATCAATATTGAGACAATCATTGCACGGAGCGTGACTAAGAGCATTAGGTTCAAATTATTATTCCTCCATCCCTACCTCCCACATTTTTCCCCCCTTTAAATAGATACAATATTGAGCAAAACATTGCACGAGCGCGCTAGAATCAAGATCATGGTATCATCCGTTTCCTCCATCCCTACCTCCAACATCCCCTTGAAATTAGATAACAATTGAGAATAGCATTGCACGAGCTGTACTAAGATAGGTTCCAATTCATTATCCTCCAACTCACTCCCTCCAACATCCCCTTTGTAAAATAGATACAATATGAGCAAAATGCATGCACGGAGCTGTGATACAGATCAGTTCAATTCAGTTATCATTCCACTTCCCAATACCCTCCAACATTCCCCTTTAATAGATACAATATTGAGAAATGCATTGACGGAGTCGTGCTAAGATTCAAGTTCAATTCTTTTTTATCCTACACTCCCTACCTCCCAACATTCCCCTTTAAATCAGATCACATATTGAGAAATACATTGCACGAGCTGTGCTAAAGATCAGTTCAATTCTTATCCTCCACTCAATACCCTCCAACATTCCCTTTAAATAGATACATATTGAGAAATGCATTGCACAGAGCTGTCTAAGATCAGAGTCAATTCGTTATCCTCCATTCCCTACCTCCACATTCCCCTTTAATAGATACAATATTGAGAAATACATTGCACAGAGCTGTGCTAAGACAGTTCAATTATGGATCCTCCACTCCCTACCCTCAAACATTCCCTTTAAATAGATTACAATATTGAGAAATACATTTGCACAAGCAGCTGTTACTAAGATCAAGGTTCATCATTATCCTCCACTACATACCCTCAACATTCCCATTTAAATAGATACAAATATGAGAATGCATTGCACAGGAGCTGTGCTACAGATACAGTGTCAATTCATATCCTCCACTCCCTACCTCCAACATTCCCCTTTAAAAGATACCACTATGAAAAACATTGCACGGAGCTGTCTAAGATCAAGTTCAATCGCTAGTCCCCACCCCTACCTATCCAACATCCCCTTTAAAGAGATTTTATACATATTGAGAAATGCATTGCACGGAGCTGTGCTAAAGATCTAAGTTCAATTCGTTATCCCCACTCCTAGCCTCCAAACATTCCCCTTTAAATAGTACAACTATTGAGAAATGCATTGCACGGAAGCTGTGCAAGATCAAGTTCAATTGTTATCCTCCACTCCCTTACCCTCCAACATTCCCTTAAATAGATACAAATTGAGAAAATAAATTGCACGGGCTGTGCTAGATCAAGTGCAATTATGGTATCCTCCACTCACTACCTTCCACATTCCCCTGTAAATAATGAGTACAAGATGAGAAAGCAATACATGCCCCCACGGAGATGATGCTAAGATCAAGTTCAATCTTGTTATCCTCCATCTCCTACACTCCAAACATTCCCCTTAAATAGATACAATTGAGAAATACATGCACGAGGTGGTCTAAGATCAAGTTCAATTCATTATCCTCACATCACTACCCCAACTTCCCTTTAAAAATAGACTACAATATTGAGAAATTGCATTGCAGGGAGCTGTACTAAGATCAAGTCAAATTCTGTATCCTCCACTTCCCTACCCTCCAAACATTCCCTTTAAATAGAACAATATTGAGAAAAAACATTGCACGAAGCTGTACTAAGGGTATCAAGTCAATGTGTTTCCTCCACCCCTACCCTCCAACATTCCCCTTTAATAGATTACTACAAATTGAGAAATACATGCACGAGAGCTGTACTAAGATCAGGTTCAATTCATTTCTACTCCACTCCCTACCCCCAACATCCCCTTTAAATATCCCTTGATACACAATGAGAAATGACATTGCCACGGAGCTGTTGACTAAGATAAGGTTCAAGTCTTATCTCACATCCCTACCCTCCAACATTCCTTTAAATAGATACAATATGAGAAATGATTGCACAGCTGTGACTAAGATGCAAGTGTCAATTCTTATCTCTCCACTCATACCCTCCAACATTCCCCTTTAAATAGATTACAATTATTGAGAATACATTGCACGGAGCTGCTAAGATCAAGTTCAATTCGTTATCCTCCATTCCCTACCCTCCAAAATTCCCATTTAAATAGATAAAATTTGAGAAATACATGGCCGGAGCATGTGCTAAGATCAGTTCAATTTGTTATCCTCCACTCCCTACCCTTCCAACATCCCCTTTAAATAGATAAAATTATTGAATACATTGACACGAGCTTGTACTAAGATCAGGTTCATATCAGTACCTCCACTCACTACCCTCCAACATTCCCCTTTAAATAGATACAATATTGAGAATGCAGTTGCACGGAGCTGTGCTACGATCAAGTTCAATTCAGTTATCCTCCTTCCCTAACCCTCCAACATGTCCCCTTAAATAGATACACTATTGACGACATACATTGCGGGAGCGTGCTTAGATTCAAGTTCAATTTGTTATCCTCCATCTCCTACTCCAACATTCCCTAACATAGAAAACATCCGCGAAATATTGACAGAGCTGTGCTAGACAGTTCAATTCATTACTACTCCAATCCATACCCTCCAACCATCCCTTAAATAGATACAATATTGAGAAAAATGCACAGACGCTGTCGTATAAGATCAGGTTTCAACTTATTATCTCCACTCCTACCCTCAACATCCCCCTTTAAATAGATACAATATGAGAAATACATGGCACAGAGCGCTATGCTAAGATCAGTCAAATTACGTACCCCTCCCTTCCTACCCACTCCCACATGCCCTTAATAATCAATATTGAGAATACATTCCGGAGCTGTGCTACGATCAAGTTTCAATTTGTTATCCTCCACCCATACTCCAACTTCCCTCTTATAGATACACATATGAGAAATACATGCCCGCAGGTGCTGTGCTAGATCAAGTCAATTCATATCCATCCACTCCACCCTCCAAACATCCCTTTAAATAGATATCAATATTGAGAAATACATGCACGAGGGTATAAGATCAGGTTTCAATCATTATCCTCCACATATACCCTCAACATTCCCCTTAATAAATAGATACAATTATTTGAGAAAGCATTGACACGGAGCGTGCTAAGATCAGTTCAATTCTTTATCTCCATTCCCTACCCTCCAACATTCCCTTAAATAGATACACTATTGAGAAATACAGTGCACGAGCTGCTGCTAAGATTCAAGTTCAATTTGTTTATCCTCCACTCCCTCCCTCCAAAATTTCCCTTTAAATAGATACAATTGAGAAATACTATGCACAGAGCTGTACTAGATCATGTTCAATTCATTATCCTCCACTCTACACCTCCAACATTTTTCCCTTTAAATAGCTACAATATTGAAGAAATGACATTGCACACGAGAGTATAAGATTCAGGGTTAATCTTTATCCTCCACCTCCTCTCCCTCCAACATTCCCCTTAAATAGATTACAATATTGAGAAATACATTGCACAGAGACTGTTACTAAGATCAGGTTCACATTCATTATCCTACCACTCAGTACCCTCCAACAATTCCCTTAAACTAGATACATATGAGAAATGCATTGCACGGAGCTGTGCTAAAGAGTAAGTCAATTCTTATCCTCCACTCCCTTACCTCTCAAACATTCCCCTTTAATAGATACACTATTGAGAAAATGCATTGCAACGAGAGCTGGCTAAGATCAAGTTCAATTGTTACTACGACACTCCCTACCCCCAACATTCCCCTGTTAATAGATACATATGAGAAATGCAGTTGCAACGGAGCTGTGTAAGACAAAGTTCAATTGGTTATCCTCCACTCCCTAGCACTCCAAATTCCTCGTTAAATAGAACAAATTGGAAATACTTGCACGGAGCTGGCTAAGATCAGTTCAAATTGTACTCCTCCACTCCCATACACTCCAAAACATTTTTTTTTTCCCTTAAAAATAGATACAAGATTGGAGACATACATTGCAGAGCTGTACTAAGTATCCAGGTTCCATCATTTATCCTCCACCAGCTTACCCTCCAACTTCCCTTTAAATGCTAACAATATGGAGAATGCATTGCAACGGAGCTGTGCTAAAGATCAAGTTGCAATTCGTTATCCCTCCGATTCCATCCCTCCAACATTCCCTTCTTTTAAATAGATACACTATTGAGAAATACTATGACGGAGCGTGCTAAGATCAAGTTCAATTTGTTATCCTACCTCCAACATCCGAAGACTAGAAAATTTGCAAAAGCGTACTCGGCAACATTACCATCTCCCCTTCCCTTTAAATAGACTACAATATTGAGAAAGTACATTGCACAGACTCGGTACTAAGATCAGGTTCAATTCATGTATCCTCCACTTCCCTACCCCACATTCCTTTAAATAGATACACTATTGAGAAATACATGCACAGAGCGTACTAAGATCAGGTCAATTCATGATCCTCCATCTACCCTCCAAACAACCCCTTTAAATAGAACCAATATTGAGAAATGCATTGCACGGAGCTGTGTTCAAGATCAAGGTTAATTCTTATCCTCCATTCCATACCCTCAACATTCCCCTTTAAATAGATGACATATTGAGAAAATGCATTGCAGGAGTGTGCTAAGATAAGTTTCAATTTCGTTATCTCCAACTCCTACCTCCAACAATTCCCCTTTAAATAGAACAATTTGAGAAAGCATTGCAAAGAGCTTACTAAGATCAAGTTCAATTCATTCATCCTACCTCCCTACCTCCAACATCCCTTAAATAGATACATAGTAGAGAAATCAGTTGCACGGGAGCGCTGCTAGATCAAGTTCAATTCGTTATCCTCCATTCCATACCCTCAAACATTCCCCTAAATAGATACACATTGACGAAATACATTGCACGAGCTGTGCTAAGATCAAGCTCAATTTGTTATCCTCCACTCCCTACCTCCAACATTCCCTCTTTAAATAGATTACAATATTGAGAATACATGCACAGAGTACTAAGATCAGTTCAATTCATTATCTCCACTCCACTACCCTCCAAACAGTCCCCTTTAAATAGATACAATATTGAGGGGAAAATGCATGCACGGAGTGTTGCTAAGATCAGTCAATTCATTATCCTCCATTCCCTACCCTCCAAGTTCCCCTTTAAATAGATACACTATTGAGAAAACATTGCACGGAGCTGTGATAAGACAAGTTCAATTGTTATCCTCCATCCTTACACTCCAACATCCCTGTTAAATAGATACAATATTGAGAATACATGCACAGACTGTATAAGATCAGTTCAATTCATATCCTCCACTCCCTACCCTCAACATTCCCCTTTAATAGATACAGATATTGAGAAATACATGCACAGAGCTGTACTAAGAATTCAGGTTCAATTCATTATCTCTCACTCCCTACCCTCCAAACATTCCCCTTAAATAGATACAATAGTTAGAAATACATTGACAGAGTCTGTATACGAGATCAGGTTCAATTCATATCATCTCACTCACTACCATCACATTCCCCTTAAATAGATAAAATTGAGGAAAATGCCATTGCACGGAAGCTGTGCTAAGATTCAAGTTCAATGCGGTTCCTCCATTCCCTACCCTACAACATTCCCCTTTCTTTCAATAGATCCACGTATTGAGACATATCATTGCACCGCGCTGTGATAAGATCAAGTTCAATTTTTATCCTCCACTCCCTACCCTCCACATTCCACTTAAATAGATACAAGATTGAGAAAATACATTGAAAGAGCTGTACTAAGCCTGGTGGACCCATGGTTTCTATATCACCTGGTTGGCCCATGGCCCTATATTACCATAATGAGACAATGGTTCTACATTACCCGGTTGGCCCATGGTCCTATATCACCTGGTGTGCCCTTGACACTATATTACCTGGTGGACCCATGGTTTCTATATCACCTGGTTGGCCCATGGCCCTATATTACCATAATGAGACAATGGTTCTACATTACCCGGTTGGCCCATGGTCCTATATCACGGTGTGCCCTTGGACCATAATTAAATGTGGATGCATGGTCCTAATTTCACCTAGTTGTCCCTTTGTCCGATATTGTCTGGTGGACCATTGGTCCTATGGTAACCTGGCAGGCCCTGGTCCTATGTTTACCAACTGGGCCCCAACCACCCCAATTTCAAAAACTAATTCAATCACAGCAATGCATATGATGTCACAGCCAATGAATGACTGAAGCTGCCAACGTCACCTCCTTCAAATAAGCTTGCAAAAACTTTAAGAGAGACAAAACAGCTGTGAGGGTAGGTGGGTTAGGGTAAGGATCTCACTTCGGCATGCCAGCAGGATAAGAGGGTTGGGAAGTCGGGGGCGGAACATTTTATGGAAGAGAGATGCCTTGCCCATTAATATTCATGACTAGTGTAATGTCCCTATGTAAAAGGGCCTTCCATAGCAAGGCCAAATCATTTGGAAAAGGGTTGGATCATTTTCCCCCCAGGTTCTAGTTAGATCTTTTATTGGCTCCAGGTTCCTTAACCAAAACACATTGTCCTTACGGTTCGAAAGAAAAATCGGCATAGTAAATACATGGTATGTAAGAAAAATCGCATCTTTAAATTATTTCAATCAGCTCCTCTTCAGTTCCCAGAATCCCCTGCTGTTTTTTTTTTTTGACCCCCATAATAACGCAGACGGGCCATGAATCAGAGGTACCCTGACATTCCTTCAATGTAATTAACTGATACAGTTCTAGTCCTTCCAGTAGGCCCGCCCAGCAGGCACTGACAACGGCGATGGAGACGGTCCTTACTCACTGTAACAAGAATTCCTATCTGTAATGTATCGGTAAATAGAAACAGGAGGGGGGGGGCCCGGTCATAGTCCAGGGGGCCCCTTCATGGTCAGGGGGCGGGGGAGATTTAATGGGTGTTATGGTTGAATGATGTCAATTTTACATTTTTACCCTTTGTAAAGGACTTTAGTTTTACGGATGGCTGTGCATTCACGTCGCAATTCCACGTTTGAAGCTGAGATCTCAGCATGTCCATATGTACCAAAAAAGAAGGTTTTGGTGAAATGAAAAAGGGGCAGACTGATCAGCCCATCAGATCACACCTCAAGTGAGGTTAGTAAAGTACGTTGTGTAGGTTTATTCATAGGCAACACTTGGGACGCCAGCGCTGTACAATATTATAATACAGTAAATATTAAACAATATGGAAATAATATGTACATTGATAAGGATACAAGTGCTGAACTTGTGACCATGCGGAAAAAGGGTCCTAACCCGCAGAGCTTACAATCCAGTAGGTGGGTGACAAAAACAGATATATAGAGAAGGGTAGAGGTGCTATGGTCAAAAAAATTTTCTATACATTACATGATACCTGTTGAAAAAAAGGCAATTATGTTTTTAAAACAATAGTATTAATTGCCCAAAGCTAGAGGTGTAACGACCAGGCGAGCTGCCTCTTTAACAGGGGGGGGGCCCGGTGTGTTTTTCTGCCAAGAATTATTTATTTTGTTATGTTACCCTCAAACAAAAGATCAGGTTATTCATTTTCCTCCACTCCCTACCCCCAACATTACCTTTAAATGGATACCTATTGAGAACTGATTGCACAGAGCTGTGCTAAGATCAAGTTAACTTCGTTATTTCACTCCCTACCCTCCAACATTCCCTTTAAATAGATACATATTGAGAATGAATGCAAAGAGCTGTACTAAGATCAAGTTCAATTTGGGATCCTCCATCCCTACCCTCCAACATTCCCCTTAAATAGATACAATAGGAGAAAACAAATTGGGCACGAGCGTACTAAGATCAGAGTTCAATCTGATCCTCCACTCCTACCCTCCAACATTCCCTTTAAATAGAATCCCCATATTGAGAAAATTGCATTGCACAGAGCGTCTAAGATCAAGTTCATTTATTATCCTACTCCCTACCCCAACATTCCCTTTAAATAGATAATCTTGAGAAATGCCATTGCACAGGAGCTCTGCTAAGATCGAAGTTCAATTCTGTTATCCCTCCACTCACTACCCTCCAAACATTCCCTTCCTTTAAATAGATACAATGATGAGAAATGATATGCAGGAGGCATGTGCTAAGATCAAGTCAATTGTTATGCCTCCACTCCCTACCCTCCCAAACATCCCTTTAAATAGATACATATTGAGAATACATTGACAGAGCTTCTAAGATCAAGTTCAATTTCTGATCCTCCACTCCTAACCACTCCAAACATTCCCCTTTAAATGATACCAACTATGAGAAAATGCATTGCACGAGCGTAGCTAAGATCAAGTTTCATCATTATCCTCCCTTCCACTACCCTCCACACAGTTCCCATTAAATAGATACAACTATTGAGAAGCACATTGCACGGAAGCTGGGCTAAGATCAAGTTCAATTGTTAGCCTCCATAGCCCTACCCTCAACATTCCCCTGTAAATAGATACATATTGAGAAAACATTGCACGAGGCTGCTGCTAGACAGTTAATTGTCATCCTACCCTCCCTACCCTCCAACAGTCCCTTGTAAATAGATACAATATTGAGAAATATCATGCACAGGCTGTACTAAGATCAGGTTCAATTCATATCTCCTCCACTCCTACCCGTCCAAATTCCCCTTTAAAAGATACAATCATTGAGAATATCATTGCACAGAGCTGTACTAAGATCAGGTTCAATTCATTATCCTCCACTCCTACCCTCCAACATTCCCCTTAATAGATACAATATTGAGAATAGCAGTGAACAGAGCTGTTGCTAGATCAAGTTCAATATTGTTCCTCCATTCCATACCCTCCAAACATTCCCCTTTAAATAGATACACTATTGAGAAATGCATGCCCCCACGGAGCTGTGCGTAAGATTCCAGTTCAATTGTTATCCTCCACTCCCTACCTCCAACATTCATCCTCTTTAAATACGATACCACTATTGAGGAAATGTCATTGCAGCCAAGATCGTTAAGATCAGGTTCACTCATTATCCTCACTCCTACCCTTCCAACATGCCCCTTTAAAAGATTACACATATTGAGAAATGCATTGACGGAGCTGTGCTAAGATCAGTTCACATTCGTTATCCTCCATTCCCTACCCTCTCAAAATTCCCTGTAAATAGATACAATTGAGAAATACATTGCACGAGCTGTGTAAGATCAAGTTCCAATTGTATCTCCATCCCTACCCTCCAACATTCCCTTAAATAGATACAAATTGAGGAAATACATTGCACAGAGCTGTACGAGATCAGGTTCAATTCATTATCCTCCATCCCTACCCTCCAACATTCCCTTTAAATAGATACAATATTGAGAAATGACATTGAACGGAGCTGTGCTAAGATCAAGGTTCAATTATACTCAATTCCCTACCCTCCAACATTCCCCTTAAATAGATACATATTGGAAATACATGGCACGAGCTGTTGATTAAGATTCAAAGGTTCAATTTTCATCTCGCCTCACCTACCTCCAACATTCCCCTTTAAATAGATACACTATTGAAGGAAATAGCATTGCACCACGAGCTGTATTAAGATTAGAGTTCAATTCATATCCTCCACTCCACCCTCAAACATTACCCTTTAATAGATACAATATTGAGAAATACCATGCACGAGGCTGTAGCTAGAGATCAGGTTCAATTCAGTATCTCCACTCCCTACCCTCCAACATCCCCTTTAAATAGTACAATATGAGAAATACATTGCACAGGAGCTGTACTAAGTATCAAGTTCAATTGTTATCCTCCACTTCACTACCCTCCAACATTCCACCCTTAAATAAGAGCAAACAGTGAGAAATGCATTGCCGGAGCTGTGCTAAGATCAAGTTCAATGTTTACCTCCATCCCTACCCTCCAACATTCCCCTTAATTAAATAGATTACACATATTGAGAAATACATTGCACGGAGCGGTGACTAAGATCAAGGTTCAATTTTTATTCCACTACACTACCCTCCAACATTCCCTTTTGAATAGATCACAATATTGGAAGAAATGCATTGACACGGAGCTTGTAGCAAGATCAGGTTCAATTAGTCATTCCCTCACTTCCCTACCTCCAACATTCCCCTTTAAATAGTATAACTATTGAGAAATGACATTTGCACGGAGCTGTGCTAGACAAAGTTTCAATTTTATCCTCACTCCCTACCCTCCAACAGTCCCCTTTAAATAGATACACTATGAGCGAAGTACATTGCACAGACTGTGTACTAAGATAAGTCAATTTGTTTATCCTCCACTCCCTACCCCTCCAACATTCCCCTTAAATAGATACAATATTGAGGAAAATATCATTGCACGAGCGTGACTAAGATCAAGTTCAATATGATTATCATCCACTCCCTACCCTCCAACATTCCCCTTTTTAAATAGAGATAAATATTGAGAATACATTGCACGAGCTTGTACTAAGATCAGGTTCAATTCATTATCCTCCATCAACCCTCCAACATTCCCCTTAATAGATACAATATTGAGAAATGCATTGCACAGGATGTGCTAAGATCAAGTTCAATTGGTATTATCCTCCATCCACCCTCCAACATTCCCCTTTAAATAGATACCACTATTGAGAAATAAGCACGGAGC
This sequence comes from Hymenochirus boettgeri, assembly GCA_019447015.1. NCBI lineage: Eukaryota > Metazoa > Chordata > Amphibia > Anura > Pipidae > Hymenochirus > Hymenochirus boettgeri. The sequence goes on from CM033476.1 coordinate 92,128,203, forward strand.
TGTGCTAAGATCAAGTTCAATTTAGTTATCCTCCATCTCCTACCCTCCAAACATTCCCCTTAAATAGATACAATATTGAGAAAATACATTGCACAGGAGCTGTACAGATCAGGTTCAATTCATTATCCTCCACTCACTACCCTCCAACATTCCCCTTTAAATAGATACAATATTGAGAAATGCATTGCACGGAGCTGTGCTAAGATCAAGTTCAATTCGTTATCCTCCATTCCCTACCCTCCAACATTCCCCTTTAAATAGATACACTATTGAGAAATACATTGCACGGAGCTGTGCTAGATCAAGTTCAATTTGTTATCCTCCACTCCCTACCCTCCAACATTCCCCTTTAAATAGAGATACAAGATTGAGAAATATATGCACGGAGCTGTGCTAAGATCAAGTCAATTGTTATCCTCCACTCCATACCCTCCAACATTCCCCTTAAATAGATACAATATTGAGAAATCATGCCACAGAGCTGTACTAAGATCAGGTTCAATTCATTATCCTCCACTCACTACCCTCCAACATTCCCCTTTAAATAGATACAATATTGAGAAATGCATTGCACGGAGCTGTGCTAAGATCAAGTTCAATTCGTTATCCTCCACTTCCCTACCTCCAACAGTTCCCTTAAATAGATACACTATTGAGAAATACATTGCACGGAGCTGTGCTAAGATCAAGTTCAATGGTTATCCTCCACTCCCTACCCTCCAACATTCCCCTTTAAATAGATAACAAATTGAGAAATACATTGCACAGAGCTGTACTAAGATCAGGTTCAATTCATTATCCTCCACTCCCTACCTCCACATTCCCCTTTAAATAGATACAATATGAGCAAAATATCATGCACAGAGCGTGTACTAGATCAGTTCAATTCATTATCATCCACTCCTACCCTCCAACATTCCCCTTTAAATAGATACAATATTGAGAAATGCATTGCACGGAGCTGTGATAAGATCAGGTTCAATTCATTATCCTACATCCCTACCTCCAACATTCCCCTTTAAATAGATCATATTGAGAAATGCATTGCACGGAGCTGTGCTAAGATCAAGTTCAATCGTTATCCTCCATTCCCTACCCTCCAACATTCCCCTTTAAATAGATACACTATTGAGAAATACATTGCACGGAGCTGTCTAAGATCAAGGTCAATTTTTGTTATCCTCCACTCCCTACCCTCCAACATTCCCCTTTAAATAGATCAATATGAGAAATAAATTGCACAGAGCGTGTATAAGATCAGGTTCAATTCATTATCCTCCACTCCCTACCTCCAACATTCCCCTTTAAATAGATACAATATGGAGAAATACATTGCACAGGCTGTACTAAGATCAAGTTCAATTTCATATCCTCCACCCTACCCTCAACATTCCCTTTAAATAGATACAAATATTGAGAAATCATTGCACAGGAGCTGTGTAAGATAAGTTCAATTCATATTCCTCCACTCCCTACCCTCCAAACATTCCCCTTAAATAGATACCACTATGGAAAAAATGCATTTGCACGGAGCTGTACTAAGATAAGTTCAATCTATCCTCCACCCCTACCCTCCAACATTCCCCTTAAATAGATACATATGAGAAATGCATTGCCACGGAGCTGTGCTACAGATCAAGTTCAATTCGTTATCCTCCACTCCATACCCTCCAACATTCCCTTTAAAAGTACAACTATTGAGAAATACATTGCACGGAGCTGTGCTAGATCAAGTTCAATTTGTTATCCTCCACTCCTACCCTCAACATTCCCCTTTAAATAGATACAAGATTGAGAAATACATTGCACGGAGCTGTGCTAAGATCAAGTTCAATTGTTATCCTCCACTCCTACCTCCAACATCCCCTTTAAATAATAGATACAATATGGAGAAATGCATTGCCACGGAGCTGTGCTAAGATCAAGTTCATTCGTTATCCTCCATTCCATACCCTCCAACAATTCCCCTTAAATAGATACACTATTGAGAAATGACATTGCACGGAGGCTGTGCTAAGATCAAGTTCAATTTGTATCCTCCACTCCCTACCTCCAACTTCCCTGTTAAATAGATACAATATTGAGAAATTACATGCACGAGAGCTTCCTAAGATCAAGTTCAATTTGTTATCCTCCACTCCCTACCCTCCAACATTCCCCTTTAAATAGATACAATATTGAGAAATACATTGCACAGAAGCTTACTAAGATCAGGTTCAATTCATTATCCTCCACCCCTACCCTCACACATTCCCCTTTAAATAGATACAATATTGAGAAATGACATTGCACAGAGAGTTCTAAGATCAGGTTCAATTCTTGTCCTCCACTCCTACCTCCAACATCCCCTTTAAATAGATACCACTATTGAGAAACATTGCACGGAGCTGTTGCTAAGATCAAGTCAATGTGTTATCTCCACTCCCTACCCTCCAACATTCCCTTTAAATAGATACAATATGAGAAATGCATTGCACGGAGCTGTGCTAAGATCAAGTTCAATTCGTTATCCTCACACTCCCTACCCTCCAACATTCCCCTTTAAATAGATTACACTATGAGAAATACATTGCACGGAGCTGTGCTAAGATCAAGTTCAATTGTTATCCTCCAATCCCTACCCTCCAAAATTCCCTTAAATAGATACAATATGAGAAATACATTGCACGAGCGTGTTCTAAGATCAGGTTCAATTCATTATCCTCCACCCTACCCTCCAACATTCCCCTTTAAATAGATACAATATTGAATACATTGCACAGAGCTGTACTAAGATCAAGTTCAATTCATCCTCCATCTCCTACCCTCCAACATTCCCCTTTAAATAGATAACAATATTGAGAAATACAGTTGCACGGAGCTGTGCTAAGATCAAGTTCAATTGTTATCCTCCACTCCCTACCCTCCAACATCCCCTTTAAATAGATACATATTGAGAAATACATTGACACGAGCTGTACTAAGATCAGTTCAATTGTTATCCTCCACTCCCTACCTCCAACATTCCCCTTTAAATAGATACAATATTGAGAAATACATTGCACAGAGCTGTACTAGATCAGGTTCAATTCATATCCTCCATCCTACCCTCCAACATTCCCTTAAATAGATACAATATGAGAAATACATTGCACAGGCTTGTTAAGATCAGGTTTCAATTCATTGATCCTCCACTCCTACCCCAACATCCCCTTTAAATAGATACACATATTGAGAAATCATTGCACGAGCGTGCTAAGATCAGTTCAATTGTTATCCTCCACTCCTACCCTCCAACATTCCCTTTAAATAATACAATATTGAGAAATGCATTCACGGAGCTGTGTAAGATCAAGTTCAATTCGTTATCTCCATCCTACCCTCCAACATTCCCTCTTAATAGATACACTATTGAGAAAAAACATGCACGGAGCTGCTGTGCTAAGATCAAGTCAATTGTTATCCTCCACTCCCTACCCTCCAACATTACCCTTTAAATAGATACAATATTGAGAAATACAGTGCACGGAGCTGTGCTAAGATCAAGGTTCAATTTTATCCTCCACCCATACCCTCCAACATTCCCCTTTATAAATAGATACAATATTGAGAAATACATTGCACACGGAGCTGTCAAGATCAAGTTCAATTCTTATCTCCACTCCCTACCCTCAAACATTCCTGTAAATAGATACATATTGAGAAATACATGCACCGGAGCTGTGATAAGATCAAGTTCAATTCGTTATCCTCCATCCTACCCTCCAACATTCCCTTTAAAATAGATACAATTGAGAAATCATTGCACGAGACGCGTACTAGATCAGTTCAATCATTATCCTCCACTCCTACCCTCCAACATTCCCCTTTAATAGACTACAATATTGAGAAATACATTTGCACAGAGCTATAAGATCAGGGTTCAATTCTTTATCCTCCACTCCCTACCTCCAAACATTTCCCTTTAAATAGATACAATATGAGAAATACATGCACAGAGATGTCTAAGATCAGGTTCAATTCATTATCCTCACACCACTGACCCTCCAACATTCCCCTTTAAATAGATTACATATTGAGAAATCATTGCACAGAGCTGTCTAAAGAGTAAGTCAATCATTATCCTCCACTCACTACCCTCCAAACATTCCCCTTTAAATAGATACATATTGAGAAATGCATTGCACGGAGCTGTGCTTAAGATCAAGTTAATTCGTTATCCTCCACTCCCTACCCTCCAACATTCCCCTTTAAATAGATACACTATGAGAAATACATTGCAACGGAGCTGTGCTAAGATCAAGTTCAATTGTTATCCTCCACTCCCTACCCTCCAAAATTCCCTTTAAATAGATACAAGATTGAGAACATTGCACAGAGCTGTCTAAGATCAAGTTCAATTAGGTATCCTCCACTCCCTACCTCCAACATTCCCGTTAAATAGATACAAATTGAGAATACATTGCACGGAGAGCTGTCTAAGATCCAGTTCAATTCATTTATCCTCCACTCACTACCCTCCAAAATTCCCTTTAAATGCTAAAAGTATTGAGAAATACATTGCACGGAGCTGTGCTTAAGATCAAGTTTCAATTCGTTATCCTCCAGTCCATACCCTCCAACATTCCCTTTAAATAGATACACTAGTGAGAAATACTTGCACGGAGCTGTGCTTAAGATCAAGTTCAATTCATTATCCTCCACTCCCTCCTCCAACATTCCCCTTTAAATAGATACAATATTGAGAAATGAATTGCAACGGAGCTGTCTAAGTCAAGTTCAATTCATTTATCCTCCACTCCTACCCTCCAACATTCCCCTTTTAAATAGATACAATATTGAGAAATACATTGCACAGAGCTGTACTAAGATCAGGTTCAATTCATTATCTCCACTCCCTACCTCCACATTCCCTTTAAATAGATACAATATTGAGAAATACATTGCACAGAGCTGTACTAAGATCAGGTTCAATTCATTATCCTCATCCCTACCCTCCAAACATTCCTTTAAATAGATACATATTGAGAAATACATTGCACAGAGCTGTTCTAAGATCAGGTTAATTCATTATCCTCCATTCCCTACCCCAACATTCCCACTTTAAAAGATACATATTGAGAAAATACTTGCAGGAGTGTGCTAAGATTCAAGTTCAATCTTATCTCCAACTCACCTACCTCCAACATTCCCCTTTAAATAGATACAATTTGAGAAATGCATTGCAGAAGGCTGACTAAGATCAAGTTCAATTCGTATTATCCTACCTCCTACCCTCCAACATTCCCCTTTAAATAGATACATATGAGAAGAAATCAGGCACGGGAGCTGTGCTAAGATCAAGTTCAATTGTTATCCTCCACTCCTACCCTCCAACATTCCCCTTAAATAGATACGATATGCGAAATACATTGCACGGAGCTGTGCTAAGATCAAGTTCAAATTTGTTATCCTCCACTCCCTACTCCAACATTCCCCTTTAAATAGATACAATATTGAGAAATACATTGCACAGAGCTGTACTAAGATCAGGTTCAATTCATTATCCTCCACTCACTACCCTCCAACATTCCCCTTTAAATAGATACAATATTGAGAAATGCATTGCACGGAGCTGCTGCTAAGATCAAGTTCAATTCGTTATCCTCCATTCCCTACCCTCCAAATTCCCCTTTAAATAGATACACTATTGAGAAATGCATTGCACGGAGCTGTGCTAAGATCAAGTTCAATTCGTTATCCTCCACTCCCTACCTCCAACATTCCCCTTTAAATAGATACAATATTGAGAATACATTGCACAGAGCGTACTAAGATCAGTTCAATTCATTATCCTCCACTCCCTACCCTCCAACATTCCCCTTTAAATAGATACAATATTGAGAAATACATTGCACAGAGCTGTACTAAGATCAGGTTCAATTCATTATCCTCCACTCCCTACCCTCCAACATTCCCCTTTAAATAGATACAATATTGAGAAATACATTGCACAGGAGCTGTACTAAGATCAGGTTCAATTCATTATCCTCCACTCACTACCCTCCACATTCCCTTTAAATAGATAAATATTGAGAAATGCATTGCACGGAAGCTGTGCTAAGATTCAAGTTCAATATCGTTTATCTCCACTCCCTACCCTCCAACATTCCCTTTAATAGATACACTATTGAGAAAATACATTGCACGAGCTGTTGTAAGATCAAGGCTCAATTTATCCTCCACTCCCTACCCTCCAACATTCCCCTTTTAAATAGAATACAAGATGAGAAATACATTGCACGGAGCTGTGCTAAGATTAAGTCATTCAGTTATCCTCCACTCACCTACCCTCCAAACATTCCCCGTAATAAATAGATATACACTTATGAGAAATGCATTGACGGGCCCTGCTGTGCTAAGATTAAGTTTCAATTCTTATCCTCCAACTCCCTACCCTCCAACATTCCTCCTTAATAGATCACTATGAGAAATGACATTGCCACGGGAGATGTTGTGTGCTACAGATCAAGTTCAATGTTATCTCCACTCCTACCACTCCAACATTCCCTTTAATAGATACATGATTGAGAAATACATGCACGAGCTGTGCTAGAATCAAGTTCAATTTGTTATCCTCCACTCCCTACCCCATACATTCCCCTTTAAATTATAGATAACAAGATGAGAAAATACCATTGCACGGAGATGCGTTTTTGCTAAGATCAAGTTCAATTGCTTATCCTCCACCCCTACCCTCCAACATCCCCTTATTCAATATGTAATAGCTTAAGATGGTTGATTCCCACCCACAGCCAAATGCAAATTGACGGATGCTTGAGAGACGTGCTAAGATCAAGTTCAATCGTTAGCCTCCATCCCTACCCTCCAACATTCCCGTTAAATAGATACACTATTGAGAATACATGCACGGAGCTGTCCTAAAGATCAAGTTCAATTTGGTTATCCTCCATCCATACCTCCAACATTCCCCTTTAATAGATACAATATATTGAGAAATACATTGGCAGAGCTAGGTGTGAAGCTGTACTAAGATCAGTGTTCCAAATCATTATCCTCACTCCCTACCCTCAACAATTCCCCTTTAAATAGATACCAATTGAGAGAAATACATTTGCAACAGAGCTGTCTCAAGATTCAGGTTCAATTCATTATCCCCCACTCCTGACCCTCCAACTTCCCCTGTAAATAGATTACAATATTGAGAAATACATTTGCACAGAGCTGTACTAAGATAGGTTCAATTCATTGATCCTCCACACTCACTACCCTCAACATTCCCCTTTTTAATAGTACAATATTGAGAAATGATTGCACGGGCTGTGCTAAGATCAAGTCAATTCGTTATTTCACATTCCCTTACCTCCAACATTCCCCTTTTAAATGATACACGATTGAGAAATACAGTGCACGGAGCTGTGCTGAAGATAAAGTTCAATTGTTATCTCCCACTCCCTACCCTCACAACATTCCCCTGTAAAAGAACAATATGAGAAATACATTCACAAGACTGACTGTTACTAATGATTTCAGGTTCAATCATTTATCCCCAACCTCCTACCGCTCAACATTCCCCTTAATATTAATAGATACAATATTGAGAAATGCAGTGAACGGAGTGTGTAAGATCAAGTTTCAATTCGTATCCTCCATTCCTACCCTCAACATTCCCCTTAAATAGATCACTATTGCAGAAATACATGACGGGGAGCTGTGCTAAGATCCAAGTTCAATTGTTATCCTCCACTCCGTACCCTCCAACATTCCCCTTAAATAGATACCAAATATTGGAGGATAATACATTGACACAGAGCCTTTTGTACTTAGATCAGTTCAATTCATATCCTACATCCCTACTCCCAAACATTCCCCTTTTTTTAATAGATACAATATTGAGAAATACATTGCACAGACCTTGTATAAGATCAGGTTCAATTCCATTCCTCCACTCCTACCCCAACATTCACCTTTAAAATAGCTACAATATTGAGAAATCATTGCACAGAGCTTTCTAAGATCAGGTTTCAATTCATTGTCGTCCACTCATACCCCAACATTCCCCTTTAAATGCTACACTATTGAGAAATGCATGCACGGAGGCATGCTAGCTAAGATTAAGTTCAATTCGTTATCCTCCACCCTAACCTCCAACATTCCCCGTTTTAAAAGAGAAACTATAGAGAAATGCATTGCACGGAGAGAGTGTGTAAGATCAAGTTCAATTTATACCTCCACTCCCCACTCCAAAATTCCCCTAATAGAATAGATAAACTATTAGAAAACAATGCCCGGAGTGTGCTAAGCATCAAGTTTCAATTTGTTATCCTTCCACTCCCTACCCTCAAACATTCCCATTTAAATAGATACAAGATGAGAAATTCATGCACGGAGCTGTGCTAAGATCAAGTTCAATATTTGTTATCCTCCACTCCCTACCCTCCAACATTCCCCTTTTAAATAGAGACAATAATTGAGAAATTACATTGCTACGAGAGCCTTTTTAAGTCAGGTCATTTTCATTATCCTCCACTCACTACCCTCAAACATTCCCTTTAAATAGATCAATATTGAGAAATGCATGGACGGAGCTGTGCTAAGATCAAGTTCAATTCGTTAATCCTCCCATTCCCTACCCTCCAACCATCCCTTTAAATAGATAACCCTATGGAGAATACATGCACGGAGCTGTGCTAAGATCAAGTTCAATTTGTTATCCTCCAACTCCCTACCCCCAACATTCCCCTGAAATAGCAGGACAATATGAGAAATAATGCACAGAGTCGACAGAGTCAGGTTGGCAATGGGCAGGATCCTGCCACCCCGACCCGCCAACAGGCCCCTTGGAAAAAGAACAAGATGAGAAATACTTGCAACAGAAGTTTGTACTAGATCAGGTTCAATTCATATCCTCCAATCCACTACCCTCCAACATTACCCTCTTAACAGATACCATATTGAGAAATACATGCCAGAGCTGTTGTACTAGGATTCAGGTTCCAATTCTTATCCTCCCACTCACTACCTCTCCACATTCCCCCTTTAAATAGATACAATATTGGAGAAAGCAATTGTGACGAGACCGGTGCTAAATCAAGTAATTCGTTATCCTCCATTCCTACCCTCCAACAGTCCCTTTAAATAGATACAACATGAGAAATACATTGAACGGAGCTGTGCTAGAGATCAAGTTCAATTTGTTATCACTCCAACCCTACCTCTCAACATTCCCCTTTAAATAGAATACAATATTGAGAAAGACATTGCACAGAGCTTGGTCTAAGATCAGGTTAAATTCATATCCTCCACCTCACTACCCTCCACACTCCCCTTTAAATAGATACAATATGAGAAAATGCATTGCACGGAGCTTGTGCTAAATCAAGTTCAATTCAGTTAATCCTCCATTCCCTACCCCTCCAACATATCCCCTTTAATAGATACACTTATTGAGAAATACATTGCACGGAGCTGGCTTAAGACTCAAGTTCAATTTGTTATCCCACTCCGACTCCCTTACCCTCCAAACATTCCCCTTTAATAATAGATACACATAGTGAGACAATACTTGCACACGAGCTGACTAAGATCAGGTTCAATTCATTATCCTCCACTCACTGACCCTCCAACATTCCCTTATAAATAATACAATATTGAGAAATGACATTGCACCGAGTGTGGTAAGATCAAGTTCAATTCTTATCCTCATTCCATAACCCTTCCCACATTCCCTTTAAATAGATACATATTGAGAAAATACCATGCACGGAGCGATTTGGCTCAAGATCAGTCACTTTGTTATCCTCCACTCCCTACCTCCACATTTCCCCTTTAAATCGATACAATATTGGAGAAATACATTGCACAGGCTGTTACTAAGATCAGGTTCAATTCATTACCTACACTCCCTACACTCCCAAACATTCCCCTTTAAATAGATACAATATTGAGAAATACATTGCACAGAGCTGTTGTACTTAAGATCAGGTTCAAATTCATTATCCTCCACTCACCTACCCTCAAAACATTCCCCTTAAATAGAACAATATGAGAAACTACATTGCCACAGAGCTGTACTAAGATCGGTTCAATCTTACCTCCACTCACTTACCCTCAACATTCCCCTTTAAATAGATACAATATTGAGAGAAATGCATTGCACGGAGCGGTGCTCAAGATCAAGTCAATTCGTATCCTCCATTCCCTACCCTCCAAACATTCCCCTTTAAATAGATACCCTATTGAGAAAGACATTGCACGGGAGGTGTGCTAAGATCAAGTTCCAAATTTGTTATCCTCCAACCCCTTACCGATCCAACATTCCCTTTAAATAGAACAAGATGCGAAATACATGCACGGGCTGTGCTAAGATCAGTTCAATTTTTTGTATTTGTATCTCACTCCACTCCCCCTCAACATTCCCCTTTACATAGATACAATATTGAGAAATTACATTGCCAGAGCTGTACTTAAGATATCGGTTCAATTCATTATCCTCCACTCATACCCTCCACAACATTCCCCTTTAAATACCGATACAATATTGAGAAAGCATTGCCACGGAGCTTGTGCTAAGACAAAGTTCAATTCGTTCTCTCCATTCCCTACCCTCAACATTCCCTTTAATTAGAATCAACTATTGAGAAATAATTCAACGGAGGCTGTGCTAAGATCAAGTTAAATCTTGTTATCCTCCACTCCCTACCTCCAACATTCCCTTTAACATAGATACAATATTGAGAATACATTGCACAGAGCTGTAACTAAAATCAGGTTCAATTCATAGCCTCCACTCCCTACCCTCTCAACATTTCCTTTAAATAGATACAATATTGAGAATTACATTGACAAGATTTGTGTACTAAGATCAGGTTCAATTCATATATCTCCACTCCCTACCCTACAAACCATCCCATCTTTGAATAGATACAATATTGAGAAATACAGTTTTAGATACAATTGGGAATACATGCACGGCATTGTACTAGGAAGATCAGGTCAATTATTCTTCATCCTACTCATAACCCTCCCACATTCCCCTTTAAATAGATAAATATTGAGAAACTGCATTGCACGGAGCGGTGCTAAGATCAAGTTCAATTCGTTATCCTCCATTCCTACCATCCAACATTCCCTTTTAAAAGTAATATACACTTTGGAATACATTGCACGGAAGCTTGTACGATCAATGTTCAATTTGTTTCTTATCCACTCAACCCTCCAACTTCCCCTTTTAAATAGATACTAATATTGAGAAATAACATGCACAAGAGCTGTGTACTTAAGATCAGGTTCAATTCATTATCCTCCACTCACTACCCTCAAACATTCCCCTTTTAAATAAGATACAATATTGAGAAATGCATTGCACGGGAGCTGTGCTAAGATCAAGTTCAATCGTTATCTCCATTCCTACCCTCCAAACATTCCCCTTTAAATAATACACTATTGAGAAATACATTGCACGGAGCTGTGCTAAGATCAAGTTCAATTTGTTATCTCCACTACCTAACCCTCCAACATTCCCTGTAAATAGAACAATACTTGAGAAATACATGCACAGAGCTGTACTAAGATCAGGTTCAATTCAGTTATCCTCAATCCCTACCCTCCAACATTCCCTTTAAATAAGATACAATATGTGAGAAATACATCGTGCCCCAGAGCTGTACTAAGATCGGTCAATTCATTATCCTCCACTCCCCTACCTCCAACATCCCTTTAATAGATAAATATTCGAGAGAATACATGCACAGAGCCTGTGACTAAGATCAGGTTCAATTCATTATCCTCCACTCATACCCTCCACATTACCTTTTTAAATAGATTTCAATATTGAGAAATGCATTGCACGGAAGCTGTTGCTACAGACAAGTTCAATTCGTTTATCCCTCCATTCCCTACCGTCCACATTCCCCTTTAAATAGATACACTATTGAGAAATACATTGCACGGAGCTGTGCTAAGATCAAGTTCAATTGTTATCTCTCCACTCCCACCCTCCAAACATTCCCCTTAAATAAAATATTGAGAATACATTGCACAGAGGCTGTACTAAGATCAGGTTCAATTCATTATCCTCCACTCCCTACCCCCAACATTCCCCTTTAAATAGATACAATATTAGAAATACATTGCACAGAGCTGTACTAAGATCAGGGTTTCAATTCATTATCCTCCACTCACTACCCTCCAACATTCCCCTTTAAATAGATACAATATTGAGAAATGCATTGCACGGAGCTGTGCTAAGATCAAGTTCAATTCGTTATCCTCCATTCCCTACCCTCCAACATTCCCCTTTAAATAGATACACTATTGAGAAATACATTGCACGGAGCTGGCTAAGATCAAGTTCAATTTGTTATCCTCACTCCCTACCCTCCAACACTTCCCCTTTAAATAGATACAATATGAGAAATACATTTGCACAGAGCTGTATATAAGATCAGGTTCAATTATTATCCTCCACTCCCTACCCTCCAACATTCCCCTTTAAATAGATACAAATTGAGAAATACATTGCCACAGAGCTGTACTAAGATCAGGTTCAATTCATTATCCTCCACTCCCTACCCTCCAACATTCCCTTTAAATAGATACAATATTGGAGAAATACATGCACAGAGCTTTGTACTAAGATCAGGTTCATATTCATTATCCTCCACTCACTACCCCAACATTCCCCTTTAAATAGATACAATATTGAACAATGCATGTGCACGGAGCTGTGCTAGATCAAGTTCAATTCGTGTAGCCTCCATTTCCCTACCCTCCAAACCATTCCCCTTTAAATAGATTACATATTGAGAAATACATTGCACGGAGCATGTGCTAAGATCAAGTTAATTTGTTACCCAACCCCCCCAAATCACCCCTTAAAGAGGATCACAATATGAGAAATACATTGCACAGAGCGTTCTGTACTAAGATCAGTTCAATTCATTATCTCCACTCCCTACCCCCAAAATTCCCTTTAAAGATACAATAATGAGAAAACATGCACGAGCTTTGCTAAGATCAGGGTCACTCATTATCCACTCTCTGCAGCTCTGACACTATTGTTTCGATTAGGTGTAACTGGTTAAAGGGGAAGGTTGGAGGGTATGTTTTGGGCTAGGCCACACTAGTGCTTTCTTGCGATCGTTTGTGGTGTGGCCACACTGAATGCACTACACTTGATCTGTTTTTGTGAGCAGCAGTGCGATCGTGTTTTTGTAGTGGGCCATCAGCCTTGATGTTTTAATTTTCATTAAGTTGATTGATGACATTCAGATTTAGACACTTTAAAACTGCCAAAAAATAAACCAACATCAGTGATTTGTTTAAAATAAATAACATTCTTACTGTATGTACGTTCCCTTTAAAACCTGCAGTCTTGCCAGCTCCCTTTCAGGGCATTTAATTAATCAATTTAGGCTAATCCTCCATTGAATCCAGTGCAGTCTGAAGCATGCCATTAGAAAAGTTGCAAATGGAGATAGGAGTCAGGTAGGATTGAAGTGTTTCACCGGTTCCTAAGGAATAAGCATCATGGGGAAATTTAAAGCTAATGAGTAAGTCTATCTGTGAAAAATGGAGCCCCCCCCCAAACTGTTTAACTTTAAAATTCAAATGGATATATTGGACCCTATGAAACTACCGATGCATCTTTAGGCCATTTAAATTCTGTATGGATGTAACGGTTACGTGCAGCATTCCGAGCCTTCAAACCTATAGGTGATACTTCCACCGTAGTTCCCCTTATTTTAAAGAGTTTAGAGGTTGCAGAGATAATTCGCCAGAAGCTCCTGTCTCTCCCCCGTTTGTTGATTGGTGGTTGTGCTGCGGAAGATCCTGTGCTGTAGATATCAGGGGATAAAAGGAAGGGGAAGTGGCCTACATATATCGATTTATACCCGGACGATCGCTCCTGCGAACTTAGATCGTTCGCTGCGGAACCGCTTTCTCCGTTCTTCATGGGACCCGGCAATGCCGATCGCCCAAAATACCGAGCACCAAAATTGCGGACATGACGGTCGCAAAGAACTGGAGTGGCTGAGTGTTCGTTCGATCGACTCGAAGTTCGCCAGAGCGATCGGGTCGTGGTAAAGTAGTAAGAAGTCGCAATCAATACGTATGGCACCTTAAGACATGGGCACAGTTGTAAAACCCAAGGAAGGGGGCAGTGGACTGCAAAACAAGAGGAAAACAGGAGATTTCTTGGGGAAATTCCCTTGGCTAAATAAAAATAGGGTCGGTTCTTTTCCGTGTAACCGTAACCATGCTGGACTATGAAGGATTTCCCCATGCTTGTTTGTAAACTGTCCACTTGTAAATTAACTCCCACTGGTTAATGACAACAGAACACGTTAACTACACATTAATAGCTCTGCACCAGGCAGACAGCCCCAAGAAGCCCCACATTCATAAGGGCCCCAAATTCATAAGGGCCTACAGTGAAAAAAAAACCATACTCAATCCGATTATAACTAGATGTTTGTACAAAATAACACAAGATTGTTGCAAGCAGTTTTTTTAAATAAACACACACAGTTTGTTTTAAAAGAGATGGTGTGTCACCTTGGAGGAAGGGGGAGGTCTCAATCCTGCTACATGGATGGGAGCGAGGGCAAAGGTTTGAGGGGTCAATGTCAGTCTGGTGTTACTGTAACATTCAGGGACCTGTCAGGAAAGATATTTGGTTATGCTATAAATAAAGAGAAGGAGTTGGGAATATGGTAGTACCCTCACTGTGGATTATAGGGATAATATCCCTACTGTAAATTTAAAGGATATTAGAAGTACTGAGGGTTCGTGTCTATATAAAGGAGACAGGACATGGAGTTATAACGGAAAAACCTGCGTTACAACTGGTAGTTTGTATATAAGGGATAAAGTATTCCCCTACTGTAATATAAGGATATTGAATAGTAGTAACTGAGGTAGTCTGTGTCTATATAAAGGTACAAGGACAACAGACTGAGTTATACAGGGAACTCTGGGGTACCACTCAGTGATTATAAGGGATAATGTATCCCCTACTGTAAATTATAAGGATATTAGAATTCATGAGGAGTTTCTGTGTCTCTATTTATAAAGGTACAAGGACACAGACTGAGTTATACAGGGAACTCTGGGGGTACCCACTCATGTATTATAAGGGATAATGTATCCCCTACTGAATATAAGGATATTAGAAGTCACCTGAGGAGTTCTGTGTCTATTAAAAGGTAAAAGGACACAGACTGAGTTATACAGGGAACTCTGGGTGGGTACCACTCCATGGTATTATAAGGGATAATGATCCTACTTAAGTTAAATTATAAGGATATTAGAAGTCACTGAGGAGTTCTGTGTTTATATAAGGTTACAAGGACACAGACTGGTATTAATACAGGGAACTCTGGGTACCACTCATGTTATTATAAGGGATAATGTATCCCCTACTGTAATATAAGGATATTAGAGAGTCACTGAGGAGGTCTGTGTTTATATAAAGGTACAAGGACACAGACGGAGTATATACAGGGAAATCTGGGTACCACTCATGTATTATAAGGGGATAAGGATCCCTACTGTAAAATTATAAGGATATTAGAAGTTCACTGAGAAGTTCTGTGTCATATATAAAGGTGGTTACAAGGACACAGACTGAGTTACACAGGGAACTCTGGTACCACTCATGTATTATAAGGATAATGTATCCCCTATGTAAATTAGAAGGATATTAGAATGTCACTGAGGAGGTCGGTGTCATATAAAGGTACAAGGACACAGACTGAGTTATACAGGGAACTCCTGGGTACCACTCATGATTATATAAGGGATAATGTATCCCCTACTGTAAATTATAAGGATATTAGAAGTCACGAGAGTTCGGTGTTTCTATATAAAGGTACAAGGACACAGACTGAGTTATACAGGGAAACCTGGGTCCACCATCATTAGTATTATAAGGGATAAATGTATCCCTACTGTAAAATTATACAGATATTAGAAGTCACTGAGAGAGTTCTGTGTATATATTAAGGTACAAGGACACAAGACTGAGTTTATACAGGGAACTCTGGGTACCATCATGCCACTCAGTTATAGGGATAATGTATCCCCTAATGTAATAAGATATTTACTTAAAATTAAAGGATAAAGTGAGTAACTGAGGAGTTTGTGTCTATTAAAGGTACAAGGACACAGACTGAGTTTATACAGGGACATCTGGGTACCCACTCATGTATTATAATGGATAATGTATCCCCTACTGTAAATATAAGGATTTAGAAGTCACTGAGGAGTTCTGTGGTCATATAAGAAATTAACAAGGACACAGTCTGAGTATACGGGAATTCTGGGGGTACCACTCATGTATTATATGGATAATGCTATTCCCCTACTGTAAATAAATTTAAGGATATTGAAGTCAACTGAGGAGAGTTCTGTGTCCATATAAAGGTACAAGGACACAGACTGAGTTATACAGGGAAACTCGTGGGTACCACTCATTATTATAAGGGATAATGTATCCCCTACTGTAAAGAATTATGTAAGGATATTAGAAGTCACTGAGGAGTTCGTGTCTAATAAAGGTACAAGGACACAGACTGAGTTATACAGGAGGAATCTGGGTTACCACTCTGTATTATAAAGGATAATGTATCCCTACTGTAAATTTTAAGGATATTAGAAGTCATGAGGAGTTCTGTGTTCTATAAAAGGTTAAAGGACACAAGACTGAGTTATACAGGGAACTCTGGGTACCACTCATGAATTTATAAGGTTTTAAGATATGTATTTACGCCCCTACTGTAAATATGGAATTAGAAAGGATTTAGAAGTCACTGAGAGTTCTGTGTCTTATATAAAGGTACAAGGACACACAGACTGGAGTGATACAGGGAATCTGTGGTACCACTCAACTGATTATAATGGTAAGGATCCCATACGTAAATTATAAGGATATTAGAAGTCACTGAGGAGTTTGTGTTCTATATAAAGGTACGGTACAAGGACACAGATTGAGTTATACAGGGAACTCTGGGTACCACTCAGTATTATAAGGGATAATGTATCCCCTACGTAAATTATTAGGATATTAGAAGTCACTGAGGAGGTTCTGTGTCTATATAAAGGTACAAGGACCATACACAGCCCAGCACAGAGTTATACAGGAAGGACCCCCAAAACAGGACAAAACAGGGCTGGTGTCCAAAGACCACAGGAAGATGAGTATAAGGGAACTTCGGGTACCACTCGATATTATAAGGGATAATGTATCCCCTACTGTAAATTATAAGGATATTAGTATTAGACGTCACTGAGGAGTTCTGTGTCTATATAAAGGTACAAGAACACAGACTGAGTTAACGGGAAACTCTGTTGGGTACCACTCATGTAGTTATAGGGATAATGTATCCCCTACTGTAAATTATAAGGATATTAGAAGTCACTGAGGAGTTCTGTGTCCATCTAAGGTTTCAAGGACACAGATGAGTTATACAGGGAACTTGGGTACCACTCATGTACTATAAGGGATAAGTATCCCCTACTGTAAAATTTAAGGATATAGTAGAAGTCACTTAGAAGTTCTGTGTCATATAAAGGACAAGGGACACAGACTGAGTTATACTTTTGAACTCTAGGGTACCACATGTATTATAAGGGATAATGTATCCCCTGTAAATTATAAGGATATTAGAAGTCACTGAGTAGTGCTGTATCCATATAACGGTACAAGGACACAGACTGAGTTATACAGGGAACTGGGTACCACTCATGTATTATAAGGTATAATGTTATCCCCTACTGTAAATTATAAGGGATATTAGAAGTCAATGAGGAGTTCTGTGTCCAAATAAAGGTTTACAAGGACACAGACTGAGTTATACAGGGAAACTCTGTGGTACCACTCAGTATTATTGATACAGGGAAATGTATCCCTACTGTAAATTATAAGGATAAGAAGTCACTGAGGAGTCTGTGTCTATAAAAGGGTTGCAGGAGGACACCGGACTGGAGTATCACAGGGAAAACGTTAGGTACCACTCATTGTATTATAAGGGATAATGTACCCCTATGTAAATTATAAGGATATTAGGTAATTTTTTTTCCATGAGGAGTTGAGTTCGTGTCTATATAATGGTACAAGGAACCAGACTGAGTTATACAGGGAACTCTGGGTACCACTCATGTATTTATAAGGGATAATGTGATCCCTTACTGTAAATTATAGGATATTAGAAATCACTGAGGGAGTTCTGTGTCCAATAAAGGTACAAGGACACAGATGAGTTCACAGGGAACTCTGGGTACACATCATGTATTAGAAGGGATAAGTATCCCCTACGGTATAAATTTATAGTGATATTGAGATCACTGAGGAAGTTCCGGGTCTATAATATTGGTACGAAGGACAAAGACTGAGGTTATACAGTGGGAATCTTGGGTACCACTCATGTATATAAGGGAGTATGTTACCCTACTGTAAATATTATAAGGATTTAGAATCACTGAGGAAGTTCTGTGTCCATATAAAGGCTACAAGGACACCGACGATGAGTTAACGGGAACTCGTGGTAACACTCATGTATATATAATGGATAATGTTATCCCTTACTGTAAATTATAAGGATATTAGAAGCATGAAGAGTTCGTTGTCATATAAGGTACAAGGTGACAAGGAATAGTATTTGGGTATACAGGAGGAATTCGGGTACCACTCATTGTATACGGATAAGTATCCCCTTACGGTAATTATAAGGATATTAGAAATCACTGAGGGAGTTTCTGTGTCCATATAAAGGTACAAGGACAAGACATGAGTATACAGGGACTTGGGTACACTAATGTATTATAAGGGATAATGTACTCCCTACTGTTAAATTATAAGAGGATATTAGAATGTCACTGGAGGAAGAAGTTTTTGTCTATATAATGGTCCAGGACACAGAATTGAGTTAACAGGGGGAACTGTGGGTACCCTCATGTATTTAAGGTGATAATGTCCCTACTGTTTGTTCAAGTAAAAGGATCTTAGAAATTCACTGAGGAGTTCTGTGTCCATATAAAAGGGTACAAGGACACAGGGGGACACAGATGAGTTTACAGGCCCAAACTCGGGTACCACTCATGTTGATAAGGTAATGTACCCCTACTGTAATTATAAGGAATTTAAGGTTTAGAAGTCACTGAGCAGTTTTGTGTCCATATAAAGGTAAAAGGACACAGACTGAGTTATACAGGGAACTCTGGGTACCACTCATGTCCCTGCCCTTTATAAAAGCACTTGGCCTGCGGCTTTGTGCTTCTTAAATGTTCACGGAACTCCTCTATGACTTCTAATATCCTTATAATTTACAGTAGGGGATACATTATCCCTTATAATACATGAGTGGTACCCAGAGTTCCCTGTATAACTCAGTCTGTATCCATATAAAGGTACAAGGACACAGACTGAGTTATACAGGGAACTCTGGGTACCACTCATGTATTATAAGGGATAATGTATCCCCTACTGTAAATTATAAGGATATTAGAAGTCACAGAAGATTTCTATGTCTATATAAAATTATGAGGAATTCCCTGACTTTTATAAAAGGCCTATGGCCTTGTGTTTTTATATGGTCCCAGAACTCTTATAATATCATTATCATTTACATCAGGGGGCGTATTATATACTATATAACCCACCCATATGTAGAAATCCATGGAATGTTCCTTATATGTTGCACCCTAATACTGGAAGGTTGTAAAATAAACTCTCCTTCTAAATGGGGTATAAATTCCAAATTGCACAATCCTCTGGACATTTAACTAAAACCCTGACCTTTGGTTCTATATGGTGTGGGTTGTGAGTTGGTAAATATGCTCAGGACAGGGGATTTATGGGAGAAGGACTAATTCACGATAAGATTCAATCACGGGACAGAGGACGTCACTGACAGTTCCCATCAAGCCCAACCTCCAATTTATTGTTTTGATAAGAATCACGATCAGTAGCCAATTCCACCAGCTCAGTATTTCACAGGAAAAGAAAAGAACCATTGTTTTTTCACTAAAATAAATCTTATGCCTTTAGTGCACTTAAAGTAAACAATACAGACAGATATCCCACCTTGAAATGTCATAAAAACCCTTCTACTATGTATGTAGCTATAGTTTCATTTTTATATACATTGCCGCACAGTATTATACTACAAAATATGTGAGATGAGGAAAGAGGTCCCTGACCCATAGAGCTTACAATCTAGTTTTAGATGTAGAGAGTGGGGAATAGAATTCGATAGGATGGGAGCCACAAGAGGGAGTGGTTTAAAGGGCATGTTCACCCATCCACCAGCTAGCGATGGGTCGTGAGTATAATTTCTCACACTGGGACCATAGTTTCAATAAAAGGGATGAACATACCTTTTAAGGTAAGAGAAAGAGGTGTGAGTGGGGGGGCTGTATAACAGATGTTCGCTGATGGGTATAGGGTATGGACAGGGTCTTATGGGGACATGAGAGAATAAATAAATATAAGAAGGAGCAGCAGATTTATACTTCTATATCTAGTACCCCTGGAAAAGGGGGACTCTTGTAGATGTCCAGATTGGGGCAGAGTCTTGGCCTGGCTTGACCGTGCAATGAGCCTGGATCGGTTCCATTGTTTGGTGCAGCCAATAAGTTGCACTGTGATATTTTGTTTTTTAAAGACTATGAGGATTGTCAATGAGGAGCTTGAGAGCTGGACATTAGATGGTAAAATCTCCCTGATTGGGAAATACTAGCCTTCAGGGATCCTTTAATGATTGGCTGGGCAATAAACAGGACACTAATTAGGTTTTGAATTTACTAACATTACCCAGACCTGCTATTGAATGGAATTCGGGGCGGGTTGTGCAATATATTGATGGAGAAACTCTGACCCTCTGGAGAGTCTTGGAGCATTGTCCGAGTTACAGAATGCTACGTAATGTACTAATGGACAATGTGCTTTAAGGGAACTCGGTTGTGAATGGTTTGTGTTTGCATTGTGCTAGAGGGAGATTCATTAAAAGTTCTTATCGTTAAAAATGGTGCTAATTTTGCCCCAACCAATCAGATCTTATTCAACATTTGAAAGCTAACATCTGATTGGCTGGGGCAAAATTAGCACCATTTTTAACAATAAGAAGTTTTATTGAATAACTATGTCAGGGGACAGGGCTAATGCCCATTCTACAAACACATAGGAATAAAAAAGATCTAAAATCTTAAAAACAGGAAATAACCATCTGCAACGTGAAGTTTTTAGGGTCGTCTGAGTATTTTATACAGATTCTTCCTCTTAAAACTATTTCACTGACCACCAAGGAAGTCTGTGTGAATTGGGACAAATTTAGGGATCTTCCTTGTGTCTCCAGCTTATGACGTGTCTCTAGGGACCGTGAAGGGAGAAACCAAACTCTCAACTTTCATTTTTACTGTGTTTTCTTGTTTGAACGGAAAGTTTTATTTGCAACGCTAGGAAAGTGTTCTAACCTACCATCATGTAATACTAGAACCTGGTCTAACCTACCATCATGTAATACTAGAACCTGGTCTAACCTACCATCATGTAATACTAGAACCTGGTCTAAACCTACCATCATGTAATACTAGAACCTGGTCTAACCTACCATCATGTAATACTGAAACCTTGGTCTAACCTATACCATCATGTAATACTAGAACCTGGTCTAACCTACCATCATGTAATACTAAACCTGTCTAACCTACCACATGTATACTAGAACCTGGTCTAACCTACCATCATGTAATACTAGAACCTGTCTAACCTACCATCATGTAATACTAAGAACCTTGTCTAACCTACCATCATGTAATTAGAACCTGGTCTAACCTACCATCATGTAATACTAGAACCTGGTCTAACCTACCATCATGTAATAACCTGTAACCTACCTCATGTAATACTAAAACCTGGTCTAACCTACCATCATGTAATACTATAGAACCTGTCAGTTCTAAACCTAACCATCATGTAATACTAAACCTGTTCTAACCTACCATCATGTAATACTAAACCTGGTCAACCTAACCATCATGTAATACTAGAACCTGGTCTAACCTACCATCATTTAATACTAGAACCTGGTCTAACCTACCATCATGTATATAGAACCTGGTCTAACCTACCATCATGTCAACTGAACCTGGTTCTAACCTACCATCATGTAATACTAGAACCTGGTCTAACCTACCATCATGTAATACTAGAACTGGTCTAACCTACCGTCTTTAATATAGAACTGGTCTAACCTACCATCATGTAATACTAGAACCTGGTCTAACCTACCATCATGTAATCTAGAACCTGGTCTAACCTCACATCATGTAATACTAGAACCTTCTAACCTACTCCTGTAATACTAGAACCTTATCTAACCTACCATCATGTAATACTAGAACCTGGTCTAACCTACCATCATGTAATACTAGAACCTGGTCTAACCTACCATCATGTAATACAGAACCTGGTCTAACCTACCATCATGTAATACTAGAACCTGGTCTAACCTACCATCATGTATCTAGACCTGTCTAACCTACCATCATGTTACTAGAACCTGGTCTAACCTACCATTAGGTAATACTAGAACCGGTCTAACCTACCATCATGTAATACTAGAACTGGTCTAACCTACCATCATGTAATACTAGAACCTGGTCTAACCTACCATCATTCTAACTAGAACCTGGTCTAAACTACCATCATGTATACTAGAACCTGGTCTAACCACTACATTGTAATCTAGAACCTGGTCTAACCTACCATCAGTAATACAGAACCGGTCTAACCTACCTCATGTAATACTAGAACCTGGTCTAACCTACCATTATGTAATACTAGAACCTGGTCTAACCTCACCATCATGTAATACTAGAACCTGGTCTAACCTACCCATCATATTATACTAAACCTGGTCTAACTACCATTATGTAATACTAGAACCTGGTCTAACCTACCATCATGTAATACTAGAACCGGTCTAACCTACCATCATGTAATACTAGAACCTGGTCTAACCTACCATCATGTAATACTAGAACCTGGTCTAACCTACCATCATGTAATAAGAACCCGTCTAACCTAACCATCATGTAATACTAGAACCTGGTCTAACCTACCATTATGTAATACTAGAACCTGGTCTAACCTACCATCATGTAATACTAGAACCTGGTCTAACCTACCATCATGTAATACTAGAACCTGGTCTAACCTACCATCATGTAATACTAGAACCTGGTCTAACCTACCATCATGTAATACTAGAACCTGGTCTAACCTACCATCATGTAATACTAGAACCTGGTCTAACCTACCATCATTAATACTAGAACCCTGGTCTAACCTACCATCATGTAAAACTAGAACCTGGTCTAACCTACACCATTCATGTAATACAGAACCTGGTCTACCTACCATCATGTAATCTACTAACCTGGTCTAACCTACCATCATGTAATACTAGAAACCTGGTCTAACCTACCATCATGTAATACTAGAAACCTGTCTAACCTACCACATGTAATACTAGTAACCTGGCTCTAACCTACCATCATGTAAACTAGAACTGGTCTAACTACCGCATGAAATACTAGAACCTGGTCTAACCTACCATCATACCAGACATTATCACCTACAAATCTATATACCTACAAATCTATATACCGGACATTATCACCTACAAATCTATATACCGGAAATTATCACCTACAAATCTATATACCGGACATTATCCCTACAAATCTATATACCGGACATTATCACCTACAAATCTATATACCTACAAATCTATATACCGGACATTATCACCTACAAATCTATATACCGGACATTATCACCTACAAATCTATTACCTACAATCTATATACCGGACATTATCACCTACAATCTATATACCATCGAAATTATCACCTACAAATCTATATACCGGACATTATCACCTACAAATCTATATACCGGATATTATCACCTACAAATCTATATACCTACAAATCTATATACTGGACATTATCACCTACAAATCTATATACCGGACATTATAACCTACAAATCTATATACCGGACATTATCACCTACAAATCTATATACCGGACATTATCACCTACAAATCTATATACCGGACATTATCAGTCCTGCCCCCCCAAAACCCACTACCACCACCCCCACCCCCCCGAAACACCCATTACCCTGCAACTCCACACACTCCCCACCTCATGCTCAGCCCCTGTTACGCCCCCACTCGCTTGGGCACCAGTTAAATCTTGTTAGTCCTTTGCCAAATGGCGAGTCAAATTTCTATACCCGGTGCGGTGCATGTTTGGAGATGGGAATAACCATCACAGATATCGATACCATCACAGGGCGAGATCACCCCTGAATAGAAAGTACCTTTGACGCAAACATACATACCATACTTCCTAAAACTGGGAAGACTGTAGATTGTACAACACATCTAAACCCACGAAGGATTGTGTTTTCCCTTAACTCGTAAATGGACATTTTATTGTGGTGCAATGATTAAACCGTATTTTGGGTTTTCAGTTACAATGGGCACAGTTATCTGCCCGCAATCCCAACTGCTATTATTACCAGTTATTACATGCATTTGTAACCAGATATTTCATGAAATGTCCTATTCCTTTCTGAAAATGTATCCGCCCCTCCCTCTGCTCAATGAGCTTTTTAATAATTGAGCGTGTGCAGTGGAGGAAACTGCCGTTAATTATTGGCTGTGATGTCAGTTGGGGGCAGGTAACTGACATGTGACCATCTCTATTAAATAGGCACCTAATGGTCTGTACCTGTAGACTTGGGCTATAGGGACCAATAGATAGTTTTGGACTATATATTTTCTCAAAAAAAGAAATTCTAATGAAGCTGGAAATTCTAAAAAAGAGAATTTTTTTTAATAGGAACTCCATTTCAATGTAGTCAGGTTAACCACTTTATTACAAACGCTGTCCCTTATCTTAGCCCAGGGAAAATCCAAACGTCTCCCAACTGGATTCAGCTGAACCAAAGGGAAACGAGGCGTCAGCCAAGACTGTAAATACTTAACTCTGTTTTCCTTTGATTCAAGCAGTAAAATTGCTGACTCACAATTATCCCGATAAAAACAGTGACTCGCTACAGGAAATCAAGAAAACTCTAGTTTGTCCTCTAGAGTAAAATTTCTATTTATTTATAGGGTCATGCAATCTATTTTATAGATCACCTGACCCATGTCATTTCCCACATACGTCTTCCTGTATTTTACCTTCCTAGATCCCTGTTCCCTTTAATCTAAAGCTCTGTTCACACACATGCTGATACATTTGTTCTGTTTTGCAGATTTCTGTACACGGAGGCATGTTTGCGCCTCAATAGAGACAATCCCCCAACATAGAGAGAACTCTAGGATTACCAATCTGACCGGAGAGATCCCTTAAGGCTGGTACACACGTTCCAATTCTTTCGTGACTTTCGCCAGGAGAAAAGAAAATATATATATATATATTAATTATCTTGCATAAAAGTAGATACATCCCCTATATAAAGGATATACACGCCCTTATAAAGAATTAACATCTCCCTATCTAAAGTATCGACCTGTATTCCGATATAAACGCTACTCATTGATCTCACACTATCGAAAGGCTATACTATCCCCTAAATATAAAGTTATTGATCTCCATAATAAGTATATAACATCTACCATATAAAGGTATACATCTCCCTTAGAAAGTAGACTATCTCCGATATAAAGTATATTGGATCTCCCTATATAAGTATAATATCTACTATATAAAGTCTATACATCCCCTATATAAAGTATATACACTCCCATATTAAAGTATAGATTTCCTAATAAAGTATATGCTATCCCTATATCAAGATATTACCCATCGCACTATATCAAGTATTATATATATATATATATAATAAGATATATATATATACACCTACTATATATAGCTAATCCACCGTCTACATTCCCTCAAACAGTCTATTAATCTCCCGAGATAAAGTTACTCTCACCCTCGCTCCTAAGATGATTGCCTCCTTATATAACGTACGATCTATTCTTCCATTAAAGTATATTGATCTCTATATAATGTCCTACATCTCATTGAATAAGTATATACATCTCCTATATAAAGTATTCTCCTCCCATATCAAGTTACTTGATCGCCCTATACAGTTCTGATCTCCATATAAAAGTATTACATATCCCTATATAACGTATGATACCATCCCCTATAGCAAAGTATATACATCTCGATATGAAAGTATAGTGATTCCCTATATAAAGTATATGATATCCCTATATAAAGTCATCTACATCTCCCGAATACAGTTGTAGTTATATATATATATAATCTCATACCAAAGTATATCTTCCCTAATCACGTAACCTTCCTATCTAAGTTATAATTTCCCTATACTAAAGTATATAAGATCCCTATAAAGTATCCTTGATCTCCTCAAACAGATTACTCTTAATATAAGTGAAGATCTCCCTCATAAAGTCCCCCTTCCCTCTATCAGTTTCCCCTGTATCATCCTTCTTTACTATACATTCCCCCCCGGTCTATTGCCTTTCTCCAGCATTTACTTCCCCATAATCCTGCTCCCCTACGCAAAAGATGCATGTAACATGCGGCCAGAAGCCATTACGGGAGGGGGCACCAACCCATCTTTCAGTCTTCAAACCACCCCCCCCCACTCCATGACACTGTTACGTGTTTGGAGGTTCCTTAAGCTCTGTCTGGAGTGCCATCCTGTCAGAATGCGATATGGACGCGATGAGATGTCTCTCTACACCTTTTCTTCCTGTTGCTATTACCCACACCTGGTCGACGTTTCACAACGTATGCTTGCCTCTATGATCGCTAAGACAACGACAGCACGCTATCCGGTGATCTTCCTGTTATTTTTGCAGCATGTTTTCCTCTCCTCGCTTTTCATGCACAGCGTTTGATTAGGGAGTATATCGATTGTGATTTAATTGCCCACTACTACGGCCAGACATCCTTACTGCTGATGTCCCAGTCAACTACTAGGTGCACCTTGACACCTTGGGGAGTCCGGTGAGTGCTAAAGTGAAACCTAGCTATCGCTCGGACAGCTCGGTTCGCTCCAGGTGTTCTCGCGGCTCGCAGCGTCAGATCGATACCTTCGTATTCCGAGGATTGGTGGTACACGCTCCCATGTCGCTGACATCCTTATGTAGGACGACATGCTGTTCGTAGATCTGGTGTTGACCTATTCACGGGGAACTTCCAGCAATAGCCCCCCAACCACCTACGAGTAAAAAGCTCCTCCCCGGCACTGATGACCGCTGGATCACGTAAGAAGCCTATTAGATGGGGATCTCTACCCCTCCCCATCTTTTACCAGTCGTACCCTCCGTCCTTCAAAAAATAAACTAGACTTCCCACGAGTGTGCACGTGCGGAATTTTGTCTCTATAATAAGGTGACCAAGACTACTAATAGCTACACTTACCTGTGTTTTTAACCCACCAAAATTCCGACTTTTCACGAATCTAGAAATTTCTGCCCGCAAAGCTTTCAAAGCTTTGCCTGTCTATGAGACACAGGGAGAGACCGACCAGACATTTGGTCCGTAGTGCAGTGGGATTATGACACGGGAAAAGGCCCAAAAGGTCCTTGAGTACAGAGTCCAATGACTAACTCCAGGCACTCCCTACAAGAACCGTTGGGTAAGGTTTACTATGTGGTCTAGTACATGCGCCATGCGTGTTGAAACAATGACAGGTTTATAAGAAATCCTAATCTTCTGTGTGAAAACAGTTAATTCAGTCGTCTCCCCAGATGATCTCACCTGTTGTAAAAATAAAAGGCAGATTTAACCCTTTTTATTAACAATAAAGGTTGTTTCCCATTGACCTGCACACGCTGAATCTGGGGGGTAGACCAAACCCTGATGAACCTTAAGGTGGCCTACATACGAACGATAATAGGTAATCCTGTCGGCCACAGCGGAATACCTATTATGTTCGTGTGTAGGGATATCCCGACTAATCGGAAAGTGCCCGGCGAAATACGACCATTGTTGCCGCTCGATTGATTCGGGGAAAAGACGGAAAATTTCCGTCGGGCTTGCATCGGTCCTGTCACTATAATAGGGGAGCTGATACCAATCCATGCAGTATGGGGATCAGTCGGTTCCATGTGTGAAGGTTACCTACACAAGTGCCTATGCCAGCATACAATGTGATTGATGGAAATCGCAGGTGTGGCCACCTTAGGGGGCTAATGCATCTTAAGAGGTGAAAGTGTTTTCTCTGTGCTATAACTATGCTGCGACAATGTCAGGGATTAGCTGTTACAGGGTCACTGCAAAATTTTAAAACGAGAAACTATTCCACCTAAGGTTTTCGTAGCCATCAAATACATGTTGCAGAGTAGATCCTACTAAGTGAGGAGGACTTCGAATCGACCCAGTTGACGGAAGTTGGCCTTCCGCAGCCTCCAGTACTTGATATTCTCCAGACTTTCACTCTTGATCACAAGTTTCGATGGCCCGCCCATCGGTTGCGTACACCACTGTCTATATCCCCCACTCCGGGAGCACGATACCGGCGTTAAATGTCCTATGATTACCCTATCGCAAGTAGCGCATCCGGCGTTAAAGGTCTATTCCTATACTATAAACCGAGTAGCAGGAGTCAACTGTCCTTCCTCACTCAGAGCGAGTATCGAATCAGGCAGTAAACATGTCTATCCCCTTCCCTTTATACTATACCGAGTATCGCATCCGGAGTAAATGTCTATCCTAACATACGTGCGCATCGACTCGGAGTCAACACTCGTCTATTCTCCGTACGCGAAGTCACTCGCATCCGGTTAAAAGTTCATTCTACCATTTTTTACCGGAGCATCGCACAGAGTAAACATGTCTATGATACTACACGGCGTATCCGAATCAGGAGTAAAAATGTTTTTTCCGTAGTTGTAGCACCTATATGTGAGCATCGCCTCCAGGCAGTACAAGTCTACTTTTATACATCCGCGAGTATCGCCTCCAGGAGTAAAATGTATATTCTAAGCTAGACGCGAGTACTATCGAATCCGCCAGTAAAAATGTTATTATACCCCCTATACCGAGTATCGAATCCGCCAGTAACAGTCTATTATAATATAGCGAGTATCGCTCCACGCCGGAAAATGTCTAATGACTACCGCGTAGTAGAATCCCACGCGTAAAATGTATATCTATTTATACCTATAAGCGAGCTATAGCATATGCGAGAACATGTTATTATACTATACACGAGCATCAAATACAGCGAGGTAAATGTCTATTATGACCTATAGTGAGTATCAAATCCGAACTGTAAAATGTCTATTATACCTATACGCGAGCATCCGAAATCCGCGAGTAAAACGTCTATTCTACATACGTAGCATCGATCCGGAGTAAATGTTTCTATTATACTAGCGCGAGATTGAATGCCGCCATAATGTTTTAATTATACCAAGACGCGAGCATCGAATCGTGAGTAAAAGGTCATGCTATACCTATACGTGGTATAGAATCCGACACCGTCCCTGTTACCATACCTCTACGTGAGCATCGATCCTGCAGGGTCAAAGTATCCGATTACATATACTGCTCGCGGATCGCACGCGAGTACAATGTCCCCCTGATATACCGAGCACGCGAGCTCGAATCCTTGCGCCAGTAAACGGTCTTATCCACCTAGACGCGATGTATGACATCCGCGCAGTAACAGGTTATCTACTAGATGCGCGTCTTCGCCTTCCGCGCGATAATCCACTGGTCTCTATTCTACCTATCCTGGGTATTCGCATCCCGCCACTCTCAATATGTCTCTCCCCCCCCCCCGCGCGTCTCTCGCACACTCAGCCGTGTCACCACCATGTCCTTCTATCGAGCGCCTCGATCTCTCTGCGCCTTACATGTCTATGCACCTATGACCCGCGAATGGACTCCGCTGCGTTAACAAATGTCTAATATAACCTCTCTGGTCTCGACACCCGCATAGTACAATGTCTCTGTCGCCCTAACGCAAGTATGCATCCGTCGAGGAAAAGTCCGTCTCCTATCCCCTCCCTCATACGTGGGCGGGAGTATCGAACTCTACAGTGGAAATCCGTTCGCACCTAGACGCGAGCATCGCCTCCCGGTAGTACACTGACTATGATATATACCAACGCCTCGCATCCGCCAAGTAAAAGGTCTATTCTCCGATACGCAAGTATCGAATCCGAGACGTAAAATGCGCATATCCTCTCTACCATCTGACGCGAGATCGACTCCACGCGAAACAGCTCCTCTAGTACTACACCCGTAGACGCGCGCAACCCGCCGAACCGGTAGTTACAATGCTTTACCTCCACCTATTCACCCGAGCATCGACTCCGCAAGTAAAAATGTCTATTCTACTACCTCTCCAAGCGAGCGTCGAATCCCCGCAAGTACATGTCTAGTCAAAACACGGGAGTCGTTTTGGGGTACTTATCGAATGTCTCGAATGCTCCGAGTAGCCTCTACCATACGTGCGTGAGCGTACAATAAATTTTTCGACGTTCCTGGATTTGGACCGTTTCCCCCTACCCATTTCCCAAGGTCCACAGCCCATTCTTAAGTACCTGATATTTCGCTGATTGTATGTGTGTTTCATTCGAATGTTCAACACGCCTCCCTGACTTAATCCTGCGGTCGTTGTCGAAATCACAATATACAGCGAGTTCCGAACAACCTGGACCGAACTTTCGAAGTTAGGGCAAATCTCTAGCAATAAGTGATATTGGTGGAGTTGTTGTAATCGTTCATACTTTAAAACTATGACTTCACTATTGGACCTTATTACAGTGGATAATAGTGGATTTGGCGTGTAGATTCTTTAAGCAAAGAATATCATGAATCTTATTTATAGACAATAGATACAAGAGTGTTCTCGTTCCAATACTCTGTTTAGTCTTTTAGTATGTGAAATATAATAGTTGACAATGTACACTCCCCCTACGTCTAAATCTATAGATCTATCGTCACGAGGGGTTATAATTGAACAGTATTTCACCGTGTACACCGAGGAATGTGTACTTACTAGGGAGAAGTGTGGCTGATTATAAGAGATATGAGTCGGTGACCATAATATCTGGGGGAGAGTGAGGAAGAATAAATAAGTAGGAGATGGATATTGGGAGCACGAGTAGAGATTTCCGATGTCTAGTATATTCCTCATATGCCGGTTCTATTCCACCTGTGGCATTATAAAGGGTAGTCCCCTGCTCAACAATTTTTTTTTTATAACAACTACAAACTATTAACTCCCCTATTAAGTCCATTTTTTTCTTACATTCAATTCCCAAAGATGTGGGCAGTGTCTACTCGTGGAGCAGCACCTTATTGGCTGTTTGGGAGCAGTATCGAGCAGCAGAGTAGGAGCATTGGGAATGCCCTGCCGGCTGTGACTGAAGCCTACCGGATGCTGCACTACTCGGTAGTGTTGGGCAGGTTCTGGCCAAGCTTACGGCGTGTGCTCGATCCGCTTACCGGAGCACATGCGCAATCGCATTGCAGTACGATAAGCAAGATTGCGTGCCATCGCATACGTAATAGAGTGCTTCTAGTCCTAAGTAACATGTTGGGAAATACAGAGAAGTTACATTGGGACCGTTAACCTGTAAAAGTTATATAGAGCGGTGGAGTGCCCTGATGAACTCAGGTCCTTTCCAGTATTAGGCTGAACAAAAAAAAACCCAGATACAATTCACATATATATATCATATCATGCCTCTTTGTTCTATTGGTTTTTATAGACTATATATTTATCTATATATATATATATATATAGATAGTTATAATTTAGAGATGCCTCTATTGTCCGGTATAGGATTTAAAGGGAAACTACGTAGAGAATAAGAACGCTAGGCTAGAAGAGCACAACGAAGTTGTCCATTTACTAACGGAATTAACAGGAGCCGTTAACAGTAAGATCTTCTCGCATGTGGTAAATGTGCAGGATCCGGGAACTCCATTTTTTCCGCTACGGTATTGTCATAGTAGCTTGGAGTCGACCATGATGTACAGTGCCCCGTCAGTAGCTTTGGATTTCCATGATGCACAGTAGATTTGGATATTTGTTCCCATTGATGCAACATGTGCGTTCGGTAGATTTTGGGATTTCCATGATGCACAGTGCTCTGGTAGCTGGGATTTCCCCTGATGCACAGTGCCCGGTTAGATTTGGATTTCCCATAGGCAACAGTGCCGCCGGTAGCTATTGGTAGTTCCAGGAGGCACAGTGAGATGGTAGATTGGATTCCCATGATGCACCAGTGTCGGTTAGCTTCTGAGTCCATGATTCACACGTGCGCGGTAGCTTGGATTTCATAATTGATGCACAGTGCTCCGGTAGCTTGGATCCCATGATGAACAGTGCTCGGTAGCTTAAGCAGACGATTTCCCATGATGACAGTGCTCGGTAGCTTTGGAGTTCCTCATGATTTCACAGTGCCTTGGGGAACGTGGGAACATTTACATCTTAACCTTTTCACCGCATTTGCGCAATTTCGATTTTGCGTGGGTTTTGGAAAGTAAGGGAAATCTCTTTTGCATGGAACGGAAAAGTCAGTGATGCGCATCCGTTTGCTTTGATTCCCATTGTTTTGCACAACGCCTGCAGTTCCCATGAATGGAAAATAACAAATCCAATGCGCAAAAACGAGGGACAACACACCACAAATGCACAATCAAATACACACGTTTAACAAACCGACTTCGCACACGATTGAGGATGCATTCCTGCTTTTATAGTGGGCTCACTCCTTCAGCTTACAACGTTTTGTAAAACTGCATCGAATGAGATGTAACTATAAATGCCTGCAGGACTGTTCAGTCAAGAGTGTTAGATTTAATGGCTAATTTAAGCACCTGAAAAGGAGCTGCACAAAGGTTAATCACAACAATTTTATGCAGAATATATTTATTAAACAAACCAACAAAACACCATACACTCCAACATTCCCCCTTCAATAGTTACCACTTATAGAAATCACATAGTACAGAGTGAGGGGAGGATAATGAATTGGACATGATCTTCGCACGTCTATGTAAAGTATTTCTACAATATCCAACATTTATTAGTTACACTTATAGAAATAACAAGTACAGAGATCAGGGGGAGGATAATTTGAAGTGGACATTGATCTTGCACAGATCTTACAATGTACCGTCTAAATATCACAAAAACTTTCTTAGACACTTATGAGAATAAACATAGTACAGAGCTGCATGGGGGGCCCCTCCGGAGGGATGGATAAAAAGGGACAATGATCTTAGCACAGCTATGTACAATGGTATTCTCAATATCCACTTAATAGTTAACATTGAGAAATAACATAGTAAAGAGCTTGCCAGGGAGGAGGATAAGAAGTGACGTTGGATTCTTAGCACAGCTCGGTACCATGTATTCTCAAATCAAACTTATTAGTTAATATAGAAAAAGCATAGTACAGAGCTGCAGGGGGAAGATAATAACAGTGGACATTATCTCTGATACAAGGTATTCTCAATACACAACTTATAGTACACTTATAGAAATACCTAGTACAGGAGCTGACAGGGGAACAGAATAAAGTGGAAATTTGATCTTGTTACAATGTTATTTCATCAAATATCAAACGTTTAGTTACATTTAGAAATAAATAGTTAAGGCTGCAGGGGAGGGATAATGAAGTGAAGTTGATTTAGCACGCTCGGTACAAGTATTCTCATATCCCACCAAACTTTATTAGTACACTTATAGAAATAACATAGTACAGAGCTGCAGGCGGTGGTTAGGATGATAAAGTGGACATGCTCTTTAGCACAGTCTGTACAATTGTATTTCTCAATATCACAACTTTAAGAGTTAACACTTATAGAAATTAACATAGTACAGAGTGGCAGGGGGAGGATAATGAAGTGACCTTGCTCTTAGCACAGCTCTGGACAATGTATTTCTCATATCACAATTTCTTTATTAGTTACACTTATAGAAATAACATAGTAAGCGGAGAGTGCGGGGGAGGATTAATAAAGTGGACATATCTAGACACAGCTCTGTACCATGCATTCTCAATATCACACTTATAGTTACCACTTTAGAAAACACAAGTACAGAGAGATGCAGGGGGAGGATAATAAGGTGGACATGATCTTAGCAAGCTCTGACAAGGTATTCTCAATATCCCAAACTTTATTAGTTACACTATAGAAATAAACATAGACAGAGTGCAGGGGAGGAATAATAAAGTGGACATGATCTAGCACAGCTCTGTAAATTTTTGTCAATATCCAACCTTTATTAGTTACACTTATAGAAATAAAATAGTACAGAGCTGCAGGGGGAACATAATATAAGTGACAATCTATTACAATAGTTTTTCTCAATATCACAACTTTATTAGTTACACTTATAGAAAAACTATTACAGAGCTGCAGGGGGAAGGAGAATAAAGTGGACATGATCTGAGACACAGCTCTTACAATGATTTCTCAATATCCACTTTACTTGAGGTTACAATATAGAAATAACATTAGTCAGAGCTGCAGGGGACGATAATAAGTGGAATGATCTCTTACAATGTATTTCTAACTATCCACCAACTTTTATTAGTTACACTTATAGAGTAACATTAGTACGAGCTGCAGGGAAGATATAAAGTGGACTGATCTCTGTAAATGTATTTAAATATCACAACTTTAGGTCACTTATAGAATAAACCATAGACAGAGCTGCAGGGGGAGATAATAGGATAATAAAGTGGACATGATCTTAGCACAGCCTGACAATTTATTTTCAATATCACAATTTATTAGTACACTTATCGAATCGGCATACGTACGAGCGCAGGGGGGGAAATGTAGTGAATCTGATCTTAGCACCGACCTCTTTTTGGTGTAATGTATTTCTCAAGATCCAACTTAATACTACACTTATAGAAATAACATGGTACAGAGCAGCAGGGGGAGGATGGATAATGAAGTGACCTGATCTTAGTACAGCTCTTGTACAATGTATTCTAATATCACAATTTAATAGTTACACTTATAGAAATAACATAGTAACAGAGCTGCAGGGGGGGATAATGAAGTGAGTGAAACCTGATACTTAGTACGCTATTGTAATGTATTTCTCAATATACACCTTTAATAGTTACCACTTATAGAAATAACATAGTACGCGCTGCAGGGGGAGGATAATGAAGTGAACTGATCTTAGTTACAGCTCTGTGTAAATGTATTCTCCATTATCAAAACTTAATAGTTACACTGATAGAAATTAAACATGGTACGAGCCGCAGGGGGAGGATAATGAATGAACGTGATCTTAGCACAGGATATGTGTAAATGTATTTCTAATATCACAACTTTATTAGTTAGAAACTTATACGAAATAAACTATAGTACAGAGCTGCAGGGGAGGATAATGAATGGGAACCTGATTTAGTACAGATCTGTGTAATATTTCCATATCACAACTGTAATAGTTACACTTATAGAAATAACATGGACAAGCAGCAGGGGGAGGATAATGAAGTGACTTGATCTTAGACACGCTTGTGTTAATGTATTTCAATATTACAACTTTAATAGTTACACTATAGAAATAACAAGGACAGAGCAGCAGGGGGAGGATATAATGAAGTGACACTTGATTCTTAGCACAAGCTCTGTGTAATGTATTTCTCAAATATTACAACTTAAATATACACTTATTAGAGAAACATAGTTACAGAGCAGCAGTGGAGGATAATGAAGTGAACTGATCTTAGCACAGCTCGTGATGTATGTTCTATCACATCTTTATTATACTTATAAAAGGGAAATGTTGGACAGGCGTAGGGGGAGGATAACATAATGTGAACTTGATCTTAGCCAGCTCAGTGCAATGTATTTACTAATAGGGTATCTATTTAAAGGGAATGTGGCGGTAGGTTTCCCTTTAAGAAAAACTGAAAATGTATGAAATATACAGGGGCGGTATTCCAATGCTTTAACGTCCACTTGCCCTGCGATCCGCGCAGTGTTGCCCATCAAGAGTGAATGCAATTCAAGGGGAAAAAATGGTGATCTGAAATCGGATCACAGCGCACTCGGTGGCCAGGGACCAATGGCAAGAATAGGTGCACTTTTTAATCCGATCAGATTGTGATTGGATCACACGTTAAAACGCGGAATGTTGCTAGCATAGGGAATTGCCAGGTCCACCACAATTGGGTGTCACACGCGTGGCAGAATCTCGGGTGAAAATGAATGAAAAAGAGAAACAAAAATTGTGATAAAAGAACAGAGTGAAACCTTGTGTTCACATGCATTACCGTGGTGTTGTAGTGTTCTAAAGGCCTTATTATTCTGATTACACTAGGACTAGGGACGCCTGTCCTAACCATAACCCTCTGATATCATACTAGAGTAGCGTACTTACAGTACCATCCATGATATCTACTTACATAATACCCGTTACCATCCCGGAATAATACTAGAGTACTACGTACAATCCCGGATATCTACTAGAGTACTACCGTACATCCCGGATATCATACTAGAGTAATACCGTTACACCCTTGAATATATAGAGTACTACCGTACCATCCTGATATTCATATAGGGAGTACGACGTACCATCCCTGATATCATACTAGAGTACTACCGTACCACCCTGGTATCATACTAGAGTAACTACGTACCATCCCTGATATTATACTAGAGTACTACCGTACCAATCCGATATCATACTACAGTTACTACCGTTTACCATCCATCCTGATATATACAAGAGTACTACCGTACCACCCCGGGTCTCATATAGAGTACTACCGTACCATTGCTGGATATCATACTAGAGACCTACCGTACCATCCCTGAATAGTACTAGAGTAATACCGTACACTGCGGATATCAATAGAGTCTACGTACATCCTGATATAGTACTAGAGTATACAGTACCATTGCTGATATCATACTAGAGTACGAACGTACACCCTGATATAATACTAGGAGTACTACCGTACCATCGTGATATCATACTCGAGTATACCGTACCATTCTGATATCATAACGAGAGTACTCCCGTAACCACGCTATATATACTAGAGTACTACGTACCATCCCTGAGATAATAATAGAGTACTAGTACAATCCCTGAATACAGACTAGAGTACTCGTACATCCTGTCACCAGAGTATACCGTACCTTTGCTGTATCATAATAGAGGAGTACTCCCGTACATTGCTGATATCATACTAGCCAAGTACGAACCGTAACCATCCCTGAGTCATAATAGAGTACTACCGTACCATCCCTGATATATACTAGAGTATTTAAGTTACCATCCTGATCATTACTAGCGTACTACCCGGACATTGCTGATATTATACTAGAGTATACCGTACCATCCTGATATCCTACTTAGAGGACTACGTACCAGTGCTCACATATAGAGTACTAACGTACCATCCTGATATATCCTAGAGTACTACCATACCATGCTGAATAGACTAGAGTACCTACGTTACCAGTGCTGATATCATATAGAGTACTACAGTACATTGCTTGATCTCAGACTAGAGTACTACCGTACATCGTGATTATCATACTAGATACTACCGTACCTCGCTGCATCATAATAGAGACTACCGTACCATTGTGATATCATACGAGAGTATACCAGTACCATGTGCTGATATTCATACTAGAGGACTACAAAACATCCCTGAATTATACTAGAGTTACTAACGTACCATTGCCGATATCATACTAGAGTTTACTAACCACTCCATCCCTGATATCATACTAGAGTACTAACGTACCATTGCTGATATCAGACTAGAGTACTACCACCCACCCCTCATGATCATACTAGAGTGACTACCTTACCATCCCTGATATCATACTAGAGTA
This sequence comes from Hymenochirus boettgeri, assembly GCA_019447015.1. Taxonomy (NCBI): domain Eukaryota; kingdom Metazoa; phylum Chordata; class Amphibia; order Anura; family Pipidae; genus Hymenochirus; species Hymenochirus boettgeri. The sequence goes on from CM033476.1 coordinate 92,166,108, forward strand.
TACGTTTACCATTGCTGATATCAACTAGAGTATACCATACCACCTGATTAATCATATAGCAGTACTACCGTACATCCATGATATCATTACTAAGAGTACTACCATACCACCCCTGATATCATACTAGAGTACTACGTACCATTGCTGATATCATACTAGCTAACTTACCATACATCCCTGATATCATACTAGAGTACTACCGTACCCATTGCGATATTATACTAAGTAACTACCATCCATCCCTGATATAATAATAGAGTACTACAGTTACCATCCCTGATATCATAATAGATGTACTACGTACCATTTGCTGATATCATACTAGAGTACTACCGTACCATACCTGATATCTTACTAGGTACTACCGTACCATTGCCGATTTATACTAGAGATTACCCACTCCATCCCTGATATCATCTAGAGTACTACAGTACCATCCCTGAGAATATACTCAGAGTACTCACGTACCCTTGCGATATAATATAGAGTACTACCGTACATTGCTGTAGCATAATAGAGTACTACAGTACCATCCTGATATATCTCGAGATATACCGTACCTATGCTGATATATACTAAGAGTACTTACGTACCTTGCCGATATCAGACTAGAGACTACCACTCATCCCTGATATCATACTAGATACTACCGTTACCAGGTGATATCATACTACAGTACTACCGTACCATCCTGAAACATATAGAGTACTACCGTACCATCACTGAGATCATACTAGAGTACTACCGTACCATCAGGATATCATACTAGAGTACTACCGATTCCATTGCGATCTCATACTAGAGTACTCCGTGACATTGCATTGAATCATACTAGAGTACTACCGACCTTGCTGAATCATACTAGAGTTCTACCGTCCCATTGATGATATCATATAGAGTAACTACCGTACCATTGGCTGTATCATACTAGAGTACTTACCGTACCATCGTGATATCACTCACTAGAGTAATCCCTTACCATCGCTGATATCATATAGAGTAATACCGTACCATGATGATTCATATAGAGTACTACCGAACCTTGCTGATAATACTAGAGTACTACCATTACATCCCTGATATATAAGAGTACTACGTACCATTGCCGATATCCTACGTAGAGTGACTACCACTCCCATCCTGATCATTACTAGGTACTACCGTACCATTGCTGATTCATATAGCGTACTACAACCACACCTCCTAGCATAAGAGGTAATACCGTACTCACTGATTAATACTAGAGTACTACCGTACCATTGATGATATCAACTAGAGTACTACCGTACACCCCTGATATCATCGAGTACTACAGGACCATTGCTGATACATACTAGAGTTACTACCTACCATCCTGATACTCATCTAGATACTACAGTACCATGCCGATATACTAGAGTACTACCCACTCCCCTCCCTGATATCATACTAGAGTACTAGTAACCATCCCTGAGATGATACTAGAGTACTACCGTAACATTGCTGATATCATACTAGAGTACTACCGTACCATCCTGAATCATACTAGAGTACTACGATACATTGCCGATATGATACTAGAGTAATACCACTCCATCCCTGATATCATACTAGAGTCTACCGTTACATCCTGAATCATACTAGAGTAATACGTACCATTGCTGATATCAAACTAGAGTATTACCGTACACATTGCTGATATCATATAGAGTACTACAGTACCAATCCCTCAGATCATACTAGTAGTACTCGTACCATTGCTTGATATCATACGTAGCGTACGACGTACCATTGCCGATATCATACTAGAGTTTTTTTTTTTACTACCCACCCATCCCTGATATCATAATAGAAGTAATACAGTACCATTGCTTGATATCCTCTACAGACTACTTACCATCCCTGATATCATACTAGAGTACTACATAGCTTCCCTGATCTCGTACTAGGTACTACATCCGATCTTGTATAGAGTATTACCATCCCCTGATATTGTACTAGAGTTTACCAGCCTGAATTGATTGTACAAGTGTATTACCCTTCCTGATATTGACAAGATTACATAACGTACCAATCGACTGATATCGTACTAGAGTTACATGACTTACCATTGTTAAGGCAAATAGTTATAATCAAGGTTACTATGTCAGAAGTTATAATCAGTGTTTAGGTCATCAGTTAAATCAGTGCTTAGCTATGTATCGTTATAATCAGTGTGTAGCTCTGTTATCAGTTATAATCGTGTTTAGCTATGTCATAGGTTATAATCAGGGTTAGCGTATGTATCAGTATACTCAGTGTTTAGCTATGTTATCAGTTAGAATCAGTGTGTAGCTATGTCATCAGTTTTATAATCAGTGTTTAGCTTGTCATCAGTTATAATCAGTGCTTAGCATGTCATCAGTTAGAATCAGTGTTTAGCTATGTTATCAGGGATAAATCAGTGTTTAGCGTGGATCAGTTAATTCATGTTTAACTAGTCATAAGTTATAATCAGTGTTAGCTGTCATCAGTTATAATCAGGGTTTAGTATGTCATCAGGTTCTAATCAGGTTTAGCTATGTCAATCAGTTATAATCAGTTTAGCTATGTCATCAGTAATAATCAGTGTTAGCTATGTTCATCGTTATTAATCTCTAGTTAGCTATGTCATAAGTTATAATCAGTGTTTAGCTGTATCAGTGTAATAGTGCTTAGTATGTCATCAGTTATATCAGGTTTAGCATGTCATCAGTTATAATCAGGTTTTAGATATGTATCAGAATAATCAGTGTAGCTATGTCATCAGTATAATCAGGCTTAGCATGATCATCAGTTATAAGCAGTGTTGAGATATGTCATCGTTAATGTAATCAGTGCTTAGCGATGTATCAGTTATAATCAGTGTTTAGATGTCATCCGTTATAATTCAGTGGTTAGCTTGTCATCAGTTATAATCGTGTTTAGCTATGTCTCAGTTATAATAGTGTTGTAGCTATTGTCAGCAGTGATAAGCAGTGTTTAGCTATGTCTTCAGTTATAAGTCAGTGTTTAGCTATGTCATCAACTATAATGGTGTTTAGCTATGTCATCAGAATAATCAGGGTTTAGCGATGTCAACAGTAATCAGGTTTAGCTATGTCATTAGTTCATAAGCAGTGTTAGCTCTGAATCAGTTATAATCCAGTGTTTCGCATTGTCATCAATTATAATTGGTGTTTAGATCTGTCCTCAGTAATAATCAGTGTTAGATAATGTGTCATTAGTATAAGCAGTGTTAGCTATAGTCAGCCGTTATAATCAGTGTTTCGCTATGTCATCAATTATACTTGGTGTTTAGCGATGTCATCAGTTATAATCAGTGTTTAGCTATGTCATTAGTATAAGCAAGTGTTTAGTATTCATCAGTATAATCAGTGTTTCGCTATGTGTCGATTCAATTATAAGTGGTGTTAGCTATTCATCAGTCATAATCGTGTTAGCTATGTCATCAGTATAATCAGTGTTTGCGATGCATCAATTATAATTGTGTTTAGCTATGTCATCAGTAATAATCAGGTTAGCGATGTCATACAGTTATATCAGTGTTTTCGCATGTTCATCATTATAATTGGTGTTTGCTAGTATCGTATAAATCGTGTTTAGCTATGTCATCAGTAATAATCAGTGTTTCGCTATGGTTCATTGCTACGTACATGCTGATATATACTAGAGTATACTACCATTGCTGAGTATCATACTAGAGTAATACACCATGCGGATATTTTTGCCGGTCCGTGGGGATCAACTGTTAGGTAGGGTTTTAAAAAACAAAAGGGGGGGCGTGAATAGGTTGGACTTGATGGACGTATGTTTTATTCAACCTTAATTATATGGTATTATATGAGAGTGACTACAGTTACCATCCATGATATCATACTAGAGTACTACAGTACATCCCTGATATTATACAGAGTACTACCGTACCATTGATCTGATATCATTACTAGATACTACCGTACCATGAGATATCATACTAGATACTACAGTACCATTGCGATATCCATACTAGAGTTACTACAGGACCATTGCTGATATCATACTAGAGTACTGACCGTTAATCCCTGATATTATACGGAGTACGACCGTACCATAGCTGATTCATAATAGAGTATACCGTACATTGCTGTCTCATACTAGAAGTTACTACGTACCATTGCTGATATCATACTGAGAGTATACTGTACCACCTGATTATAGTATAGAGTACTAACGTACATCCTGATATCATACTAGAGTACTTACGTACCATCTGATATAGTACTAGAGAATACCCGTACCTCCTGATATTATACAAGAGTACTTACCGTACCATCGCTGATATCATAGTAGAGTACTACCAAAAATCCTGATATCATGCCTAGAGTACTACCGTGACCCTGCTTGAATCATCATTAGGAGTACTTACGTTACCATTGCATGATATCTACAGGTCACTACCCTACCATCCCTGATATTATACTAGAGTCTTTTTTTGTTTTTTTGTTTTAAACACGTTTTTTTTTTACCATTGCCAGATATCATACTAGAGTACTACCTCCAGCCCTGAAACATATAGAGTCTACGTTACCATTGCTGATATCAACTAGAAGTATACCACACCCCCCTCATATCATAACTAGAGTACTACCTTACCATCCTTGAATCATACTAGCTACTAACCGTACCATTGCTGATATCATACTAGATTACTACCATACCCACCACTATATCATATAGAGTACATACAGACCATTGCTGATACATACTAGAGACTCCCATACCATCCTGAATATCATAACTAGAGCACTACCGCTACCATTGCCGATATAACTAGAGTACTACATCTCATCCCTGAGATCATACTAGAGTACTCACCGTACCATTCTGATATCATACTAGAGTACTACCGTACCTTGCTGAATATCAAGAATAGAGACTAAGTACAATCCTCCTTTTTTTTGTTTTTGTTGGATATCATACTAGAGTACTACCGTACCATTGCTGATATCATACTAGAGTACGACCGTACCATTGCGATATCATTACTAGAGTACTAACCACTCCATCCCGATTGATATCATTACTAGAGTACTACCGACATGCTGTATCATACGTACAAGTATACCTTTACCATCCATGATATCAGACTAGAGTACTACCATAGTTCCCCTGATCTCGTACTAGAGTACTAACCATTCCTGATATTGTAATAGAGTATTCCATCCCGGCGATTGTACTAGGAGTAGTACCATTCCTGATATTGTACAAGGGTATTACATTCCTGATTGTACAGATTACTAACCGTACCATCGTGATAGCGTTACTAGAGTGATTACTGGTACATTGTTACTACATAAATAGTTAAATCAATGTTTTTAACATGTCATAAGGATAATCAGTGGTTAGCTGTACATTCAGTTTATATCAGTGCTTAGCTATGTCATTCAGTTATAATCAGTGCTTAGCATGTCATCAGTTATCTCAGGTTAGCTATGTAATCAGTTATAATAGTGTTTAGCATGTCATCAGTTTAATCAGTGTTTCAGCTATGTCAGCAGTTATAACTCAGTGTTGAGCTCGTCATCAGTAATAATCAGTGTTTAGCTCTGGTCATACAGAATAATCCGCTAGTGTTTAGCATGTCATCCAGTAATAATCAGTGGTTAGCTATGTCACAGTTAAATAATCAGTGTTTAGAGATGTCATCAGGATTTATAATCAGTGTTTAGCGATGTCATCAGTTATAATCAGTGTTAGCTATGTCACAGTTATAATCAGTGTTTAGCTATGTCATCGTTATAATCAATGTTTAGCTATGTCATCAGTATAATCAGTTTTTTTGCTTAGCTATATGTCATCGTATAATCAAGGTTTAGCTATTGATCAGTTATAATCAAGTGCTTAGCTATGTCATAAGTTTAATCAGTGTTTAGCTATGTCTCAGTTAGATCAGTGTTGTGTTTAGCTATGTCATCAGTTTAATCAGTGTTTAGCTATGTCATCAGATATAATCTGAAATTTGTTGTACTTATTTATATACGTCATCTTGAAATGTTATGTCCTGTATAATGAGACTGTAATGTGGATACGTTTTCAATACACAGGGACCATAATTACGTTGCTTATTATTAGGGGTAAACAGGTCTGAAAAACGGACACCAGCTCTCGTGTCTGGGTCATTCGTCTTTCTACTGTAAGATGCAGGGGATGATGTGGTTGGTAGGGTCAAACAAACAATAAATTGTCGCACATTGTCCAGGACTGTTTACTTATCGTACAGAACTCTCTTTCCTGTGCAGCTTTTTTTTTTTTTTTAAATGATCTTAATTTATGGGTTTTACAGTTCTGTCTATTAAGATTGTTTATCTTTAATTCTGGGCATACGAAAGGTTAATGCTGCGACTGTTGGCCATGTGGCTTCTCTGTCACACATTCCTGCCGTCCTAGTTCCGAGTCCTATGTACGTCATACTCATTCGCTCGTCTTGGCTGTTGTCCATTCAGCCCTGAGGTTAGGTTCTTCAGGAGCCTGCGACTCACACACAGAATGATCTCCGTGCGGCTGAAATGTGCGTACCCTGAATTATTAATGTCCCAGGGACAACATGATAGTGAATTTGGGAAGTTAATTTGGAGATTCGCCAGAAAGTTCACGCGTACGGTAAACAAAATCTTGATACCAAACACCCCAGTTCCAACACTTGATCAAATCCCTATTAAAACCTGTCAGACCATTCACAGAACTGCGAGCCTTTCTCTACACATGGCGGAGATGGCCTACACCTTGCAGAATGTATAAGACCCCAAGGCTGAGGCCACAGTATCCACGGACGGTGCCCACGTGTAAAAAACACATCGCAATGTAGCAATTGCCCGAATATTATTGTACCATATTGTAATACCTGGTTGTGTGCGATTCTCACGAGTGATTAAATCGTATCGGAAGCAAAGGGGAGAAAAAGCACCAGTGTTTGGCCAAAAATTTTGCCCAGAGGGTCTTAATCTGCAGCATCCAAGTAGTTATTTCCAATATTGGCAACTGGATTAGACCAGTAAAAATAGGAGCATCCGATGTGAGGCAAGAAACAGTCCGGCAAGTTTTGTCCACCTCTTATTAAATAAACAACAGGAGATGTAATAAAAGTTCCAAGCACGGGTATCGATTTACATTCAGTGTCAGGTTTTTTTAATAACATAAGTTTATTTAACAAAACAAACGATTTGCTTAATGGGGATCTAAGGGGTTAAAGTTTTTGAAATCTTCTTTAAGGGCCTCAGCCCTATCTTTAATACAGGAAGGTCCCAGGGACCACCAACCTGGCCAGATGAAAAGGAACTCCTCAACAAAACGGATATGGGGGGTGGTCTTTCATTTTTTAAAAGTCATTGTCTCAGTGGAGTTGCCCCGAAACATGGCAAAAAACAAGGGTATCAAAATGGTGTGTTTCAAAATACGAGGGTGCAGATACACCTGATCACTGAAGTTATGCTTTTGAACAGATTCCTAGATAAAAAATAAAGGTTACACTTCTCAAAACAAAAAAAAACGTTACAAATCATCGGTAAATCAAATAAAGTGGCATCCAAATGCAGGGGGCATGAAAATGAATAGTATAGACCTGGCCAGAGGGGAACGGGAAAACTCTAAGTGAATCAGGTACCACGGATGCCACAATCTGCACAATAATTATGTTAGATTCACACAAGCTGCCGGCAAAATTTAATTTTACTCATTACCTTTATGGATTGTATATTTTAGCTGCACATCCCAGCAACAAGGTGATACCAGACGTTCCACGTTGTATGCCACTATCCACCACAAAAGGAGGGTAGACAATGTGGTGTGAACCTGCACACATGATCGGTATAACACTAATACGTTATGGTCAGAATGGCCATTCATGGCGAGCAGTTGAGTGCGCTTTATAAACTTATAGAGGACACAAAAACCTGTACTCAACACCCAGTACTGAGCGCGAACTTATGAGCAGGAGCAACTCGAACATACAACTAGTTCGCGTTCAACTAGTTCGTTTTCGGACTCGCGGCTGTATTTCGCAAGTATTGTTGTAAATTCGATATTTATCGAATTTAACACGGACTGTTCGTTAACCTAGAACGTATCGTTCGCTAACCCTCAAAAGTATCATTCTTGTTTCGATAACCCTTGAATGTAGCATTTAATTGGTAACCCCGAAGTATTGTTCATTAACCCTTGAAAGTATTGTTCGATTCGCTAACCCTCAAATTTATTGCTCTATTTCGTACGAAAACTATTTTCCAAAGTATCGTTCGGTAACCCTCGAATGGGCGTAATCCTCGAATGTATGCTCAAAACCCAAACAATTGCCCCTCGTGTTTAGGAAGTGTTATAACAGGTTTTGGTGACAGTGACATGTTCCCCAGACCATTTCCCAGGGCCACAGCCATTTACAGTAAGTTACCATGTTAGTTTCGTGTAATAATCACTCGACTTTTCTACTATCATTCCACATTGACTTTAATGGGTCCGAATTCCAACTTTATGAAGTTCGCCATCTCTAAAAACCTCTTCTATGCAGGAATTAAAAAAAAAAAAACACACCAGAGATTTCCAAGAAACTTCTAGTATTTATAGATGCAGAACTGTCCGTGTGTCGTTTCTGCGGATACACAACGCAGAGGACACAAATACAAATTGGATGATACACACTCACTTCATACTATCTCTACAGAGCATTTGTTGCAGCTGCTGTACAAACCATCGCCAAGGAGGAGGGTTATTTTACAATAAAGGAATCCATCTCTTCGTATAAAAGGCCATGTAAATGAACCTGACGGATTCTAGAGATTACTAACTAGCAGATATCGGGGAAATGAACAGTATTATCAGCAGGTTTGCTGGTTACTTGACAGTTCTGGCAGGGAGGAGGGAGGAAAGCAAGATAATGAACTGAGCTGTGCAGCTGTATATCTGGGTCAGTGACCCACATATAGAGAGAAAGAAACCTGCCACAATGAAATAAATGATTTATCCATAGTTTCCATTCAGACTATACCACCAGCAACAAATCCCTTTTAAACCAACCCATGGTGTGGGGCTATCAGTTGCTCTAAAAGATTTACACAGAGCTGCTATTGCTCGGGAAAATCATCCCTCGCAGCTGAGGGTAAATCCAGGCATTAAAATCTGTGCTAACAGTAGAGAAAACGCATATTAAATAGTGAGCTAAAAGTGAATGCCGGATGAGCACAGGTGTCTTTTGTGAAAACAGTGCATCCAGCGCTATATCGATAGTGAATAGTTAGTACGACTACAAACATAAAAACTGTAGAGCGGCTCTGGGTAAATGAACCACGTGTGTGTTCAACATTATGTATATGGTTGCCTGCTAGTCACAAAACTAGATTATTGGGGAACTGTGGCCTTCATACAGTAGCCTTAATTAAATTGCAGTCTATGCAAAGTTACAGCAGTATAAAGGGTGTTTTTTCTTGCAATATTGTGATGATGACGTCACCAGAATTTTGGGGTCTGTCAAAGTTTTAAGGTTGGAGCATGCCCACTGGGGACAGAGAATTATCAGCTGCATCATAATCCCCGCCCCCAACTTCAAATATTTTCTTAAGGTAGCCTGAAATCCCCCCCCCCCGCTTTAACCTATAGTACCCATAGGTAGAGGAAAGACAATGGTTGCAGGTCTGTAACATGCTTCAGAAAAGATCAATTTTTAGGGGTGGGGCTTATGACACGCTTTAATACACCGCCTGTCACAGAGACAGGCAGTCTGGGAAGTGTAACTTACAAGCCTATAATTAAGATCGAGAGAAACCAGAGACAATCAACCTAGGCTTGTTTGGATTTGTATGAAGCTCTTTTCAATAAAGGGCCCTTGTTTGGAGGACAACAGTTACCCTTTAATGAGGACTGCAAAACAGATGTAGACCATGGTGATATACGTAAGCCATGGCCTCAAAAGGTTTCAATTTCAGGGGAAGATTTTGGCAATCCCAGATACACATAGAAATCTAATTAACACCCATGACTTTCCTTGTGGGTTTAAAACACACCGATAAGAACTTCACACCCTATAAATGACGCTCTGTGCTAATATACAAAGCACATTCATAAACCTAGTGAGATGATGGTGCAAAGACTTTCAGTTTTGCCAGTTGGCCATGTTACATCCCCTGAGGTTGGAACAGAAACGATCCAAACTATTTGTAGAGAGAATGAAAAATGCCAATCGTATTGAAAAACAACCTGATTGATGAGACTATTTTGCGACATGATAAACCCCATTAACCCCACATTGTTTAAACATATTCAGGGATATGGAACGAGAGCTGCTATTACTCTCTTTGCCCCCTTTAGGCAATGCACAAAATGTAGCGGGATTGCCCTATTTTTCCAAATACGAATCTCATTTTATGGAATGAAGGGACATATTAACTAAATAAAATCATCCCACCCATCTGTGTATAGGAAACTCCTCCTTCCTTTACACCTTATTAGCCAGCTATTTCTAATAATGTTTAAAATTAGATTAAAGGCCATTCTTTTTATTGACTCAAAGTGCAAATACAACTGTTAAAGTGCTAAATAAAGTGCTAAATAAAGTGCTTAGAGGGCGATGGCGATGTAATAAAATTCTTATTGTTAAAATGCTATTTTGCAACAACCAATCAGATGGTATGACCATTTGAAAAACTAAACATCTGATGGTTGGGGCATAAAATGCACCATTTTTAACAATAGAACTTTTATTCATCGCCCTGTCTCATTTCTTGCTCCATAAAATGCCATTATAATTCTACAGTTAACATAAAGTGGTTTTTATATTTGAGAAAGTGTTACGAGATGTGCTATAATGTATATATAAAAGATTCATAATCATGAAGAAAACATCTATCATTCAGGTATTCACTTTACCATTTGTTTCACTCCAGAAACACCGACTGGCCCTACTTTGTTTAGTTTTGCTCCGAACATCGAACATTTCTAGACCTTCGAGATCAGTGACTTCTGGAAAAGTTCCATGAAGAGCCCAGACTTCCGTAACGGACGTGGCTCGTTTTTTCTGTGTCGCCTTGGAACGGAATCTCTCTGGCACCAGTAAGAGGAGCAGAATTCCCATATCCTATCCTCGCCCCATGTGCTAGATATAAATTACATGTTAAATGAAATTCCAGTAGAGGCCTGTTCCATGATTTGTCACCCGCAACGCTTTATAAACATGTGTGGTATGACCGAGTGGGTTGGAGGAGATAGGGTTGAAACCGAGTTCAGGGACATGGGGTGGTTATTATATATGTGGATTTACTTTAGGGGTCCAGTCGCTCTTCTCACAACTTGATCTGAGTTTTCTGGACCCCTACTGGTCGGAGAGTCGTCGCACAATTATCCACAAATATTGGCTTTTCGCAGAAAGGAAATAAAGTTCAGCTGATTTCTAGCTAAAGGTTGTGATAGGTCAGTGAATATGGTACATGTCCATCCTATTCAAACCCTTCTCTTACGCCTATCAGATAAACACTCAGCGATGGCCGAGGTTTCTCCGTGGGATATTGTATCAGTGACACATTACGTCGCAGTTGTGAATAAAAGATTAACAACTGTTTAGCATGTGACATCTGGAACGAGAGTACTAATTAGATGTCAGCGTTTGACAGGGTTACTGATGTTTAAACTGGGTACATAGACGATGTAAAGAGACATGAGGACATTAAGGACTAAAAGACATGGAATAGAAAAAAAGGGGTTTATGGAAGCGTTGGGTTTGAAAGAGAGATAGGAGGTAGGTGAGGTGTCCAGTCAAGGAGGCATGAGGGAGGAGATAGGGAAAAACTTTTGTCCGAACCCTATGTAAGAGGGAGTTGGTGTTGCAGGTTGAAAGGAAAAGGGCAGTTAGGCAGTATAGTCACAGCAGTAGTACAGGGGCCCATAGAGGAGAAAGTGGATAAGGGAAAACAAATCAGTTTCCAGGAGAGTTACAGATTGGATAGGTCCTCCTTGGCTGAGGATGGGGTGGTTCATAGGAAAAGAAGGGGGGAGCTCTCATTGTGATGTTGGGACGGGATGAGCTGCACAAGGTTTGTAACAGGGTTGGACAGGTCTCTATGGACCATCTATAGAATTAATATTGTTCCAATGTACTTAAGAAATGTTAATGTTTAATAATTGTCACACTGGTTAACATAATATTTAATATTGTATTAACCCGGAATAAAGAAATGTTGCACAAAGTTGTAAACACATTGTGAATGAAGAAGAAACCGGAGTGGAGTAGAGGAGCCATGCCAAGCAGATGACAGACACATTCAACAGGGGATCAATGTTCTTTAATAAAAGTATTTTAGAAAAAAACAAATGTGGCTTATTGGGGCCTTTTAAAAGTAAATTTTCAGCTCGTGATTTACAGAACGATTTCTTTAGAGGAGTCAAGCAAAGCCACAAACCCTCTTATAACAAATTGGATAATTTGAGGAGGCATCACCATGCATCTGCCCCCTTCCCTATTCTACTGCCCGCACAATGCTCAGTATGATTAATCCAGAAAGAAAGGGAGAGCAGACTACTTTGCATCTTCTTGTACTAAGAAGTCAAGGAGAAAGTTATCCATTATTTTAATTGGTTTTGCCCTTGAGTTGTTCCCTTTTAACTTGGTACATACCCTGCGTCAATATTTACCAGTTAGAGTAACAGACAGCGAGCGGTTTTCTGGCAAGAGTCAACAGATGAAGACAAGGCCAAATAGAACAAATGGAATAGAACAGTACAAGATGGTGAATGTCTTTGTCATTAATTAATACGGAACCATGGAAAGTCTTACCCCTGTCCAGCGTATAACGATTTATCCAATCAGTAGGTGGGCACTGGATCCCCACTTGCAATATATTTTTACTCTCGATATGAGCCTGCAACTTGATAAGAGCAGTGTGTGCTTGGAGGACATATACCGGGACTTCAACAAAACGCCCAGGGTGGGTCGGTTCCAGATTTAAACTTAACCATCAGTGATGGGGAAATCCTCTAATCAACCAATGTCAAAGTTTCAAAGGAGCAATAAAGTGAAAACCAGAGAAACATGGCCATGGAAAATAGGATTAGGGCATTCAGTTTGGGTTCAGCTATGGACGTGTCAGATCATATGGGGGACCTAGTTAAGGCTGGGTACACACAAGGAAATTTTTTCGCCAAACTGACCTGTTTTTGTAAATCGGTCGGTCCGAAAAAATGCGGGCGGCGACGCGTCGTGTTTTGTGGCGAAACAGAAGTGTTGTAAATCACAGGCGATCATGTGGGCACCTTGGAACCGAACGATTGGTCGTGACATGTCAGTTACAGCAATTTTTGCTAGGTAACACCTATAAATATTCAGCCCGACCGACTGTCATTTCATTGTTTCGGTTGGTCGGGCAGAATTATTGTATGGTCTTGTGGCGGCCCCAATCGACCGCCTGACCGTTCGTTCGTCTGAATCAGATGAAAGCACAATCGGACAGGTCGGAAGAATCACGGCCGATATGCAACCTTCTATGGGACCACATACTCGGTTGTGGTTTACTGTTGGGTGCGGCGCTCTTGCCACGACTGTCAGTTCTTTTCTCCTGGCCGAAAGTCACGAAAGAATTGGAACGTGTGTACCAGCCTTAAGGGATCTCTCGGTCAGATTTGTAATCCTAGAGTTCTCCTATGTTGCGGGGATTGTCTCTATTGAGGCGCAAACATGCCTCCGTGTACAGAAATCTGCCAAAACAGAACAATGTATCAGCATGTGTGTGAAACAGAGCTTTAGATTAAAGGGGAACAGGGATCTAGGAAGGTAAAATACAGGAAGACAGTATGTGGGAAATGAAGGGTCAGGTGATCTATAAAATAGATTGCATGCACTCTAAATAAATAGAAATTTACTCTAGAGGACAAACTAGAGTTTTTTGATTTCCTGTAGCGAGTCACTGTTTCTATCGGGATAATTGTTGAGTCAGCAATTTTACTGCTTGAATCAAAGGAAAACGAGTAAGTATTTACAGTCTTGGCTGACGCTCAGTTTCCCTTGGTTCAGCTGAATCCAGTTGGGAGCGTTTGGATTTTCCCTGGGCTAAGATAAGGGACAGCGTTTGTAATAAAGTGGTTAACCTGACCTACATTGAAATGGTATTCATTTTAAAAAAATTCCTTTTTTAGAATTTCCAGCTTCATTAGAATTTCTTTAATTTGAGAAATATATAGTCCAAAACTATCATTGGTCCCTATAGCCCAAGTCTACCAGGTACAGACCATTAGGTGCCTATTTAATAAGAGATGGTCACATGCAGTTACCTGCCCCCAACTGACATCACAGCCAATATTAACGGCAGTTTCCTCACTGCACACGCTCAACTTATAAAAAGCTCATTGAGCAGAGGGAGGGGCGGATACATTTCCAGAAAGGAATAGGACATTTCATGAAATATCTGGTTACAAATGCATGAATAAACTGGTAATAATAGCAGTTGGGATGCGGGCAGATAACTGTGCCCATTGTAACTGAAAACCCAAAATACGGTTAAGCATTGCACACCAATAAAATGTCCATTTACGAGTTAAGGGAAAACACAATCCTACGTGGGTTAGATGTGTCTGTTACAAATCTACAGTCTTCCCAGTTTTAGGAATATGGTATGATGTTTGCGTCAAAGGTACTTTCTATTCAGGGGGTGATCTCGCCCCTGTGATGGTTATCGATATCTGTGGATGGTTATCTCCTTCCATCTCCAAACATGACCGCACCGGGTATAGAATATTTGACTCGCCATTCGGCAAAGGGGTAACAAGATAACTGGTGCCCAGCGAGTGGGGGCGTAACAGGGGCTGAGCATGAGGTGGGGAGTGTGTTGGAGTTGCAGGGTAATGGTGTTTTCGGGGGGGGGTGTGGGTAGTGGGTTTTTGGGGGGCAGGGACTGTACGGATCTGATTGAGTGTAATGTCCGGTATATAATTGTAGATTGTCGATATAGATTGTAGGATAATGTCCGGTATATAGATTTGTAGGTGATAATGTCCAGTATATAGAATTGTAGGTTATAGATTTGTAGGTGATAATAGTTATATAGATTTGTAGGTGATAATGTCCGGTATAAGATTGTGGTGATAAGTACGGTATATAGATTATGGTGATAAGTGGTATTAGATTTGTAGGTGATAGATTGTAGGTGATAATGTCCGGTATATAGATTTGTAGGTG
Organism: Hymenochirus boettgeri; assembly: GCA_019447015.1. Taxonomy (NCBI): domain Eukaryota; kingdom Metazoa; phylum Chordata; class Amphibia; order Anura; family Pipidae; genus Hymenochirus; species Hymenochirus boettgeri. The sequence goes on from CM033476.1 coordinate 92,181,292, forward strand.
ATAATGTCCGGTATTAGAGTAGGTGATAAGTCCGGGATATAGATTGTAGGTATATAGATTTGTAGGTGATAATGTCCGTATAATAGATTGTAGGTGATAATTTCCGGTATATAGATTTGTAGGTGATAATGTCCGGTATATAGATTTGTAGGTATATAGATTTGTAGGTGATAAGTTCTGGTATGATGGTAGGTAGACCAGGTTTCTAGTATACATGGCGGTGGAGGTAAGTGTTTTATTAGACCAGGTTCTAGTTTATTACATGATACGGTAGGTTTAGACCGGTTCTAGTATTTACATGATGGTCAGGTTAGGACCAGGTTCTAGTATTACCATGATGGTAGGTTAGACCACGGGTTTCTAGGATTACATTGGTAGTTAGACCAGGTTCTAGGATTACATGAATGGTAGGTTAGACCAGGTTCTAGATTACATGATGGTAGGTTAGACCAGGTTCTAGTATTAATGATGGTAGGTTAGACAGGTTCTAGTATTACATATGGTAGGTTGAACAGGTTCTAGTATTACATGATGGGTAGGTTAGACCAGGTTACTAGTGATTAACATGTGGTAGGTTAGACCAGGTTCTAGCTATTCATGATGGTAAGTTAGAACCAGGTCTTAGTTATTACATGATGGTAGGTTAGACCAGGTTCTAGTATTACCTATGGTAGGTTAGCCCGTTCTAGTATTACATGAGGTAGGTTAGACCGGTTCTAGTATACATTGGATGGTAGGTTAGACCGGTCTAGTATTACATGATGGTAGGTTAGATCAGTTCTAGTAGTCATGATGGTAGGTTAGACCAGGTTCTAGCTATGTACATGATGGTAGGTAGACCAGGTTTCGTATTACATGATGGTAGGTTGACCAGGTTCTAGTATACATGATGGTAGGTTAGATCCAGGTTCTAGTATTACATGAGGTAGGTTAGGTCCAGGTGGTTCTAGTATTACAGATGGTAGGTTAGACCCAGGTAATCTAGCGGGTATTTACATGAGGTAGGTTAGACCAGGTTCTTAGTTATTACATGGACGGTAGGTTAGACCAGGTTCTAGTATACATGATGGTAGGTTAGACCAAGGGTCTAGTATTACATGATGGTAGGTTAGACCAGGCTAGTATTACATGAGGTCAGTTTACATGATGGTAGGTTAGACACAGGTGTCTAGGTATTACATGATGGGTAGGTTAGACCAGGTTTAGTATTACATGATGGTAGGTTAGACAGGTCTAGTATTACATGATGGTAGGTGAGACCAGGTTTCTAGTATTACATGAGGTAGGTTAGACCAGGTTCTAGTATTACATGATGGTAGGTTAGACCAGGTTCTAGTATTACATGATGGTAGGTAGACCAGGTTCTAGTATTACATATGTAGGTTAGAACCAGGTTCTAGTATTACATGATGGTAGGTTAGAACCAGGTTCTAGTATTACATGATGGTAGTTAGACCAGGTTCTAGATATTACATGATGGTAGGTTAGACCAGGTTCTAGTATTACATACGTAGTAGGTTAGACCAGGTTCTAGTATTACATGACGGTAGGTTAGACCAGGTTCTGTATTACATGACGTAAGGTTAGACCAGGTTCTAGTATTACATGCCGGTAAGGTTTAGACCAGGTTCTAGTATTACATGACGGGTAGGTTAGACCAGGTTCTCTTATACAGACGGTAGGTTTAGACAGCCGGTCTAGTATTACATGATGGTAGGTTAGACCAGGTTCTATATACATGATGGTAGGTTAGACCAGGTTCTAGTATTACATGATGGTAGGTTAGACCAGGTTCTAGTTATTACAATGATGGATGAGGTTAGACACAGGTTCTATTAGTTACATGATGGTAGGTTAGACAGGTTCTAGTATTACATGATGGTAGGTTAGACCAGGTTCTAGATTACATGAGGTAAGTTTAGACCAGGTTCTAGTATTACATGATGGTAGGTTAGACCAGGCATCTGTAGTACAGAGGTAGGTTAGACCAGGTTTCTAGATATTTACAGATGGTAGGTTAGACCAGGTTCTAGTATTACATGACGGTAGGTTAGACCAGGTTCTAGTATTACATGACGTAGGTTAGACCCAGGTCTAGATATACATTGTCGGGGGTTGACCAGGTTTAATATTACATGATGGTAGGTTAGACCAGGTTCTAATACATGATGGTAGGTTAGACCAGTCAGTATTGACATGACGGTAGGTTAGACCAGGTTCTGTAGGTTACATGAGGGGGTTAGACCGGGTTCTAGTATTACATGATGGTAGGTTAGGACCAGTTCTAGTATACTATGATGGTAGGTTTAGTCGACAGGTTTAGTATTACCGATGGTAGGTTAGGACCAGGTTCTAGTATTGGGGTGACTCTATGGTAGGTTAACCAGCAATTACGGGGTTACAGGTTCTGTATTACATGATGGTAGGTTAGACCAGGTTCAGTATTACATGATAACCTACCATCATGTAATACTAGAACCTGGTCTAACCTACCATCATGTAATACTAGAACCTGGTCTAACCTACCGTCATGTAATACTAGAACCTGGTCTAACCTACCGTCATGTAATACTAGAACCTGGTCTAACCTACCATCATGTAATACTAGAACCTGGTCTAACCTACCGTCATGTAATACTAGAACCTGATCTAACCTACCATCATGTAATACTAGAACCTGATCTAACCTACCATCATGTAATACTAGAACATGTCTAACCTACCATCATGTATACTAGAACCTGGTCTAACCTACCATCATGTAATACAGAACCTGGTCTAACATACCATCATGTAATACTAGAACCTGTTAACCTACATAAGTAATAACTAGAACCTGGTCTAACCTACTCATGTTAATAATAGAACCTGGTCTCATCCTACCATCATGTGAATACTAGAACCGGCTAACCTACCATCATGTAATACTCGAACCTGGTCTAACTACCATCATGTAATACAGAACCTGGTCTAACCTACGTCATGTAATAATAGAACCGTCTAACTACCGTCATGTAATACTAGAACTGGGTCTAACCTACCGTCATGTAATACTAAAGAACCTGGTAACCTACTCATGTAATACTAGAAACCTGTCTAACCCTACCGTCATGTAATACTAGAACCTGGTCAACCTACCGTCAATGTAATACTAGAACCTGGTCTAACCTACCATCATGATTCTAAATGGCTACCTACCATCAGTAATATAGAACCTGGTCACTTACCATAATGTAATCTAGACCGGTCTAACCTACCATCATGTAATACTAGAACCTGTCTAACCTACCATCAGTAATACTAGAACCTGGTCTAACCTACCATACCCCATGTTTAATACTAGAACCTGGTCTACCTACCATCATGTAATACTAGAAACCTGGTGCTAACCTACCATCATGTTAATACTAGAACCTGGGATAACCTACCATCATGTAATACTAGACCTGGTCTAACCTTCCATCATGTAATACTAGAACTGGTCTAAACCTACCATCATGTAATACTAGAACCTGTCAACCTACCATCAGTAATACTAGAACCTGGTCTAACCTACCATCATGTATACTAGAACCTGGTAACCCTACCTCATGTAATCTACGAGAACCTGGTCTAACCTACCAGTCATTAATACTAGAAACGGTCTAACTACCATATGTAATACTGAACCTGGTCTAACCTACCGTCATGTAATACTAGAACCTGATAACCTACCATCATGTAAATACTAGAACCTGGTTAACCTACCATCATGTAATACTAGAAACTGGTCTCACCTACCATCATGTAATACTAGGAACCTGGTCTAACTACCATCATGTAATACTAGAACCTGTCTAACCACCATCAGTTGTAATACTAGAAACGGTCTAACCTACCATCATGAATACTAGAACCCTGGTCTAACCTACCTCATGTAATACTAGAACCTGGTCTAACCTACCTATAGTAATACTAGAACCGGTCTAACCTACCATCATGTAATACTAGAACCTGGTCTAACCTACCATGCATGTAATACTAGAACCTGGTAACCTACTCATGTAATACTAGAACCTGGTCTAACCTACCATCATGTAATACTAGAAACCTGGGCTAACCTACCATTATGTAATACTAGAACCTGGTCTAACCTACCATCATGAATAATAGAACCCGGTCTAACTACCATCATGATACTAGAACCCGTCTAACCTACCATTATGTAATACTAGAACCTGGTCTAACCTACATTCATGTAATACTAGAAACCGGTCTAACCTACCATCAGTAATACTAGAACCTGGTCTAACCTACCATGTAATACTAGAACCTGGTCTAACCTACCATCATGTAATACTAAACCTGGTCTAACCTACCCATCATGTAATATCAGAACCGGCTAACCTACCATTATGAATACTAGAACCTGGTCTAACCTACATCATGTAATACTGAACCCGGTCTAATCCTACCATCATGTAATACTAGAACCGGTCTAACCTACCATTATGTAATACTAGAACCTGGTCTAACCTACCATCATGTAATACTAGAACCTGGTCTAACCTACCATAATGTAATACTAGAACCTGGTCTAACCTACCATCAGTTAATACTGAACCTGGTCTAACCTACCATCATGTTATACATAGAAACCCGGTCTAACCTACCATCATGTAATACTAGAACCTGGTCTAACCTACCATCATGTAATACTAGAACCTGGTCTAACCTACCGTCATGTAATACTAGAACCTGGTCTAACCTACCATCATACCAGACATTATCACCTACAAATCTATATACCTACAAATCTATATACCGGACATTATCACCTACAAATCTATATACCGGAAATTATCACCTACAAATCTATATACCGGACATTATCACCTACAAATCTATATACCTACAAATCTATATACCGGACATTATCACCTACAATCTATATACCGGAATTATCACTACAATTATATACCGGACATTATCACCTACAAAATCTATATACCTACAATCTATATACCGGACATTATAACTACAAATCTATATACGGAAATTATCACCACAAATATATTATACCGGACATTATCACCTACAAATCTATATACCAATTATCACCTACAAATCTATTACCTACAAATCTATATCCTGGACATTATCACCTACAAATCTATATACCGGACATTATAACCTACAAATCTATATACCGGACATTATCACCTACAAATCTATATACCGGACATTATCACCTACAAATCTATATACCGGACATTATCAGTCCTGCCCCCCCAAAAACCCACTACCCCCCCCCGAAACACCCATTACCCTGCAACTCCACACACTCCCCACCTCATGCTCAGCCCCTGTTACGCCCCCACTCGCTTGGGCACCAGTTAAATCTTGTTAGTCCTTTGCCAGAATGGCGAGTCAAATATTCTATACCCGGTGCGGTGCATGTTTGGAGATGGAAGGAGATAACCATCACAGATATCGAGATAACCATCACAGGGGCGAGATCACCCCTGAATAGAAAGTACCTTTGACGCAAACATACATACCATACTTCCTAAAACTGGGAAGACTGTAGATTTGTACAGACACATCTAAACCCACGTAGGATTGTGTTTTCCCTTAACTCGTAAATGGACATTTTATTGGTGTGCAATGACTTAAACCGTATTTTGGGTTTTCAGTTACAATGGGCACAGTTATCTGCCCGCAATCCCAACTGCTATTATTACCAGTTTATTACATGCATTTGTAACCAGATATTTCATGAAATGTCCTATTCCTTTCTGGAAAATGTATCCGCCCCTCCCTCTGCTCAATGAGCTTTTTATAAGATTGAGCGTGTGCAGTGGAGGAAACTGCCGTTAATTATTGGCTGTGATGTCAGTTGGGGGCAGGTAACTGACATGTGACAATCTCTTATTAAATAGGCACCTAATGGTCTGTACCTGGTAGACTTGGGCTATAGGGACCATATGATAGTTTTGGACTATATATTTCTCAAATTAAAGAAATTCTAATGAAGCTGGAAAATTCTAAAAAAGGAGAATTTTTTTTAATGGAACATCCATTTCAATGTAGGTCAGGTTAACCACTTTATTACAAACGCTGTCCCTTATCTTAGCCCAGGGAAAATCCAAACGTCTCCCAACTGGATTCAGCTGAACCAAAGGGAAACTGAGCGTCAGCCAAGACTGTAAATACTTAACTCGTTTTCCTTTGATTCAAGCAGTAAAATTGCTGACTCATACAATTATCCCGATAGAAACAGTGACTCGCTACAGGAAATCAAGAAAACTCTAGTTTGTCCTCTAGAGTAAAATTTCTATTTATTTATAGGGTCATGCAAATCTATTTTATAGATCACCTGACCCATGTCATTTCCCACATACTGTCTTCCTGTATTTTACCTTCCTAGATCCCTGTTCCCTTTAATCTAAAGCTCTGTTCACACACATGCTGATACATTTGTTCTGTTTTGCAGATTTCTGTACACGGAGGCATGTTTGCGCCTCAATAGAGACAATCCCCGCAACATAGGAGAACTCTAGGATTACCAATCTGACCGGAGAGATCCCTTAAGGCTGGTACACACGTTCCAATTCTTTCGTGACTTTCGGCCAGGAGAAAAGAACTGACAGTCGTGGCAGAAGCAGCCGCACCCAACAGTAACCACAACCGAGTATGTGGTCCCATAGAAGGTTGCATGATCGGCCGTGATTCTTCCGACCTGTCCGATTGTGCGTTCATCTGATTCAGACGAACGAACGGTCAGCGGTCGATTGGGGCCGCCACAAGGAACCATACAATAATTCTGCCCGACCAACCGAAACAATGAAATGACAGTCGGTCGGGCTGAATTATTTTATAGTGTGTACCTAGCAAAAATTGCTGTAACTGACATTGTCACGACCAATCGTGCGGTTCCTAGGTGACCACATGATCGCCTGTGATTTACCAACACGTCTGTTTCGCCCAAAACAACGACGTTCGCCCGCATTTTTTCGGACCGACCGATTTACAAAAATCACGGTCAGTTTGGCGAAAAAATTTCCTTGTGTGTACCCAGCCTTAACTAGGTCACCCAATAATGATCTGACACGTACATAGCTGAACCCAAACTGAATTGCCCTATATCCTATTTTCCATGGCCATGTTTTCTACTGGTTTTCACTTTATGTCCTTTGAAACTTTGACATTGAAGGTTGATTAGAGGATTCCCCAGTCACTGATGGTTAAGTTTAAATCTGGAACCGACCCACCCTGGGCTGTTTTGTTGAAGTCCCGGTATATGTCCTCCAAGCACACACTGCTCTTATCAAGTTGCAGGCTCATATTCGAGAGTAAAAATAATATTGCAAGTGGGGATCCAGTGCCCACCTACTGATTGGATAAATCGTTATACGCTGGACAGGGGTAGAGACTTTCCATGGTTCCGTATTAATTAATGACAAGAGCATTCACCATCTTGTACTGTTCTATTCCATTTGTTACCTAATTTGGACCTTGTCTTCATCTGTTGACTCTTGGCCAGAAAACCGCTCGCTGTCTGTTAATCTAAACTGGTAAATATTGACAGCAGGGTATGTACCAAGTTAAAAGGGGAACAACTCAAGGGCAAAACCAATTAAAATAATGGATAACTTTCTCCTTGACTTCTTAGTACAGAAGGATGCAAAGTAGCTGCTCTCCCTTTCTTTCTGGATTAATCATACTGAGCATGTGCGGGCCGTAGAATAGGGAAGGGGGCAGATGCAAGGGTGATGCATCCTTCAAATTATCCAATTTGTTATAAGAGGGTTTGTGGCTTTGCTTGACTCCTCTAAAGGAAATCGGTTTCTGTAAATCACGAGCTGAAAATTTAACTTTTAAAAGGCCCCAATAAGCCACATTTGTTTTTTCTAAAATAACTTTTATTAAGAACATTGATCCCCTGTTGAATGTGTCTGTCATCTGCTTGGCAGGGATCGTCCTATACTCCCAAAGCAGGTTTCTTCATTCACAATGTGTTTACAAACTTTAAGTGCAACATTTCTTTATTCCGGGTTAAGTACAATATTAAATATTATGTTAAACAGTGTGACAATTATTAAACATTAACATTTCTTTAAGTACATTGGAACAATATTAATTTCTATAGATGGTCCATAGAGACCTGTCCAACCCTGTTACAAACCTTGTGCAGCTCATCATCCGTCCCAACATCTACCAATGAGAGCTCCCCCCTTCTTTTCCTATGACCACCCCATCCTAGCCAAGGAGGACCTATCCAATCTGTAACTCTCCTGGAAAAACTGATTTTGTTTCCCTTATCCACTTTCTCCTCTATGGGCCCCTGACTACTGCTGTGACTATACTGCCTAACTGCCCTTTTCCTTTTCAACCTGCAACACCAACTCCCTCTTACATAGGGTTCAGACAAAAGTGTTTCCCTATCTGCCTACCTCATGACCTCCTTGACTGGACCTCACCTACCTCCTAATCCTCTTTCAAACCCAACGCTTCCCATAAACCCCCTTTTTCTATTCCATGTCTTTTAGTCCTTAATGTCCTCATGTCTCTTTACATCTGTCTAGTGTATACCCAGTTTAACATCAGTAACCCTGTCAAACGCTGACATCTAATTAGTTACTCTCGTTCCAGGAATGTCACATGCTAAACAGTTGTAATAATCATTTTTTATTCACAACTGCGACTGAATGTGTCACTGATACAATTATCCACAGGAGAAACCTCGGCCATCGCTGAGTGTTTATCTGATAAGGCGATAGAGAAGGGTTTGAATAGGATGGACATGTCATATTCACTGACCTATCACAACCTTTAGCTAGAAATCAGCTGAACTTTATTTCCTTTCCTGCGAAAAGCCAAATATTTGTGGATAATGTGCAGACGACTCTCCGACCAGTAGGGGGTCCAGAAAACATCAGATCAAGTTGATGGAGAGCAGACTGGATGCCCCTAAAGTAAATCCACATATATAATAATCCACCCCATGTCCCTGAACTCGGTTCAACCCTATTCTCCTCCAACCCACTCGGTCATACCAACAATGTTTATAAAGCGGTGCGGTGACAAATACATGGAACAGGCCTCTACTGGAATTTCATTTAAACATGTAATTTATATCTAGCACATGGGGCGAGGATGGAGATAATGGGAATTCTGCTCCTCTGTACTGGTGCCAGAGAGATTCCGTTCCAAGGCGACACAGGAAAACGAGCCACGTCCGTTACAGAGAAGTCTGGGCTCTTGCATGGAACTTTTCCAGAAGTCACTGATCTCGAAGGTCTAGAAGATGTTCGATGTTCGGAGCAAAACTAAACAAAGTAGGGCCAGTCTGTGTTTCTGGCTAGTGAAACAAATGGTAAAGTGAATATCCTGAATGAGATGTTTTCTTCATGATTATGAAATCTTTTTATATAATACATTATAGCACATCTCGTAACACTTTCTCAATATAAAAACCACTTTATGTTGAACTGTAGAATTATAATGGCATTTTATGGAGCAAGAAATGAGACAGGGCGATGTAATAAAAGTTCTTATTGTTAAAAATGGTGCTAATTTTGCCCCAACCAATCAGGTGTTAGTTTTCAAATGGTCAATACCATCTGATTGGTTGTTGCAAAATTAGCATTTTTAACAATAAGAACTTTTATTACATCGCCCATCGCCCTCTAAGCACTTTATTTAGCACTTTATTTAGCACTTTACAGTTGTATTTGCACTTTTGAGTCAATAAAAAGAATGGACTTTAATCTAATTTTAAACATAGTTTAGAAATGAGCTGGCTAATAAGGTGTAAAGGAAGGAGGAGTTTCCTATACACAGATGGGTGGGATGATTTATTTAAGTTTAATATGTCCTTCATTCCATAAAATGAGATTCGTATTTGGGAAAAAATAGGGCAATCCCGCTATCAGTTTGGTGCATTGCCTAAAGGGGGCAATAGAGAGTAATAGCAGCTCTCATTCCATATCCCTGAATATGTTAAACAATGGTGGGGTTAATGGGGGTTTATCATGTCGCAAAATAGTCTCATGCAATCAGGTTGTTTTTCAATACGATTGGCAGTTTTCATTCTTCTACAAAATATGATTGGATCGTTTCTGTTCCAAACACTCAGGGGATGTAACATGGCCAACTTGGCAAAACTGAAAGTCTTTGCACCATCATCTCACTAGGTTTATGAATGTGCTTTGTATATTAGCACAGAGCAGTCATTTATAGGTGTGAAGTTCTTTATCGGGTTGTTTAAACCCACAAGGAAAGTCATGGGTGTTAAATTTAGATTTCTATGTGTATCTGGGGATTGCCAAAATCTTTCCCCATGAAATTGAAACCTTTTGAGGCCATGGCTTACGTCATATCACCATTGTCTACAATCTGTTTGCAGTCCTCATTAAAGGGTAACTGTGGTCTCCAAACAAGGGCCCTTTATTGAAAAGAGCTCTCATACAAATCCAAACAAGCCTAGGTTGATGTCTCTGGTTTCTCTCGATCTTAAGTTATAGGCTTGTAAAGTTACACTTCCCAGACTGCCCTGTCTCTGTGACAGGCATGTGTTATAAGCTGTGTCATAAGCCCCACCCCTAAAAATTGATCTTTTCTGAAGCTAGTTACAGACCTGCAACCATTGTCTTTCCTCTACCTATGGGTACTATAGGTAAAGGGGGGGGGGGGATTCAGGCTAGCTTAAGAAAATGATTTAGAAGTTTGGGGGCGGGGATTATGATGCAGCTGATAATGCTCTGTCCCAGCAGTGGGCATGCTCCAACCTTAAACTTTGAGACAGACCCCAAAATTCTGGTGACGTCATCAATCACAATATTAGCAAGAAAAAACACCCTTTATACTGCTGTAACTTTGCATAGACTGCAATTTAATTAAGGCTACTTGTATGAAGGCCACAGTTCCCCAATAATCTAGTTTTGTGACTAGCAGGCAACCAAATACATAATGTTGGAACACACACAGTGGTTCATTTACCCAGAGCCGCTCTACAGTTTTATGTAGTTTAAGTCGTACTAACTGATTCACTATCGATATAAGCGCTGGATGCACTGGTTTCACAAAAGACACCTGCTCATCCGGCATTCACTATTTAGCTCACTATTTAATATTGCGTTTTCTCTACTTTTAGCACAGGATTTTAATGCCTGGATTTACCCTCAGCTGCGGAGGGATGATTTTCCCGGAGCAATAGCAGCTCTGTGTAAATCTTTTAGAGCAACTGATAGCCCACACCATGGGTTTGGTTTAAAGGGATTTGTTGCTGGGGGTATAGTCTGAATGGAAACTATGGATAAATCATTTATTTCATTGTGCAGGTTTCTTTCTCTTCTATAGTGGGTCACTGACCCAGATATACAGCTGCACATGCTCAGTTCATTATCTTGCTTTCCTCCCTCCTCCCCTGCCAGAACTGTCAAGTAACCAGGCAGAAACCTGCTGATAATACTGTTCATTCCCCCAGATATCTGCTAGTTAGTAATTCTAGAATCCGTTCAGGTTCATTTACATGGCCTTTTATACGAAGAGATGGATTCTTTATGTGTAAATAACCCGACCTCCTTGGCGATGGTTTGTACAGCAGCTGCAAACAAATGGCTCTGTAGAGATATGATGAAGTGAGTGTGTATCATCCAAATATTGTATTTGTGTCTCTGCGTTGTGTATCCGCAAGAAACGACACACTGGACAGTTCTGCATCTATAAATACTAGGAAGTTTCTTGGAAATCTGCTGGTGTTTTTTTTTTTTTAATTCCTGCATAGAAAGGTTTATTAGAGATGGGCGAACTTCATAAAGTTGGAATTCGGACCCATTAAAGTCAATGGGAAGTGATAGTTAGAAAAGTCTGAGTGATTTACAGCTAAACTAACAATGGTAACTTACTGTAAATGGCTGTGGCCCCTGGGAAATGGTCTGGGGAACATGTCACTGTCACCAAAACTTGTTATAACGCTTCTTAACACGAGCGAGCAATTGTCAGGTTTGCGAAAGCTACATTCCAGGGTTATGGGAAATTCGAGGGTTAACGAACGATACTTTCTAGGGTTACCGAAAAAGGATCCGAGGGTTACCGAAAACAAACGTAACCTTCTAGGGTTAGCGAACAGCCCGAAAATTCGATAATTATGGAAAATAAAGCCGCGAGTCCAGAAAGTCAGAGAAATCCGGGTCCAGGAAAGTTCGAATAGTCCAAGTCCGTTCGGACTGGTTGAGTTCGACTCGGCATTCTGACTTTTGGCCTGACATGTTTCTGGCTCCCTGGTCCTGATGCTTGACTTGTTATCCCGTCCCTATTAGGATTCCCTGGTTACAATTTTATTTGTGTGCATGTTTATATATATTCCCACACTGGAAAACACAGTTCCCTTTAAATGCTGCATGTTTAGCTGGTAATGTGGGCAGGATAAGAACCAATTAAATTGTGTCACCCCCCCTCCGGAACACTGTGTACTGACACACCCATTCACTGTGCAGGACTTGCCCAAAGACTCCCTAATTCCTGGACTTTCCTGTGCCAACATCAGCAACACATTCTGACTCATCTGTTCAATAATTGAATGTGATTGTGATGACTGAATTATGTCATATACCTGGTAGCTCCTTATTCTAAACCCTGCCTGAGATTTCTTATCTTCATCTTGTTATTTAACATAATCTGTCTCATGGGTCCACAATGTTTATACACTAAATGATTACAAAAATGTCAGCATTGAACAGTCTTAATGCATTGCCAGGCCGGCCCCTTTATTATAAGATTTTATGTGCAATGTTGGTGAAAAGTTCTTTTTTTAGCATCATGATGCAAAACTGCACAATATTGCTATAGGTCACTAAGGGATTTTTTCTCCTCACAGATGACTCAATCATTTTTTCAGTTCACTAAATAGATATCTGAAGTACCTGCCAATTCATAATGATGAAATCAGAATTCTCCCGGCTCTCCTCTGATCAGGAGTCTTGTAGAACGTGACATCACTTGGTCCTGTCACCTGTGTAAGTTTTACTGCAGAGCATCATATTGACCATTCAGAATTCCCATTCTATTAGACCATCTGCAGTTGATTGTTTTAAGCTATTTGCTGATTGGTTTATATATCAATCTATGTGTGTGGTCCTACCCTTCTTCACAATTCCATCTATTTCCCTACTTGTAGCAAAAGGGAGATGTGCAATAGATGGTAAAGGGGAAGTTGGATCTACAAACTTTCAAATAGAGATCCTTTTAAACTAAGTAATCTTTGCAGTTTTTTTCTTTGCTAGCATGGATGTAAGAAACAGAATATTAACATTTCAGTAAAAAATAAAAGTAAGTATGGGGAATCGCACATGCAACCTTCTACACCTTGCTAAAAAAAAAAAGCTTTCCACCACTATGCCATCAGGGCTACTAGATGGGATACCAGTACATGTAGAATCTTAACTAGGAACATAATAGAAAAAAAAACATAAGCCTGAGGAATTGAACCTGTGTCCCAATGGTCTGTTTGTTTCCAAAACCAGCACTTTAGCAGAACACACCACCACTGCAGATACAACAGATACAAGTACATTTCAGCAAATGTCAGTAGAATCGGTTCACTATTTGGTGTTGCTACTGGAAGGCTGTCAGCAATTCACACTGGTTGGTAAATAAATAACAGAGCTGCTATATATAAAGTTTGTACATATGTAGAAACTTTGTATTGTTTTAGAAACATGGAAATAAACAAATAGAAATAAAAAGCAATAAACTCAGGCAGTTAATGAGGGGATTTGAACTTGTGACTTCTTGGGCTGTGTGTTCCTAAAAACATGGTACTTACATGGGGTCAGGGGCGTGGCTATTTGAAGCCTACATGGGCTGTGAGTTGTAATGGCAACAACATGGAAGTCTTCTTTGTTACAGAATCTATTACTTACATGTACTAAATGCAACTTACTAGAGAAGAATTTTTCAATGTATAGGTGTTCTGGAGAGAAAAGCATTCACATGGGGATTAAAGTTTAGTTTTAGTTTTCCTTTAAAGCTATCTATATAGGGGTAGATGTTCTTCCAATCGGAAGAACCACTCAAAGATCAGAGCTTTCCATAGATTTTTCTGTGAAATCAGCGGATAGATATGGACTGAAGATGGGGTTATGGGATTTTTTTGATCTGGCCCGATCTTCATTTTCCCAATAAACCATTGGACATAAAATATTTTTTTACATTTTGAGAAATCCGATCGGATTTATCGGATTGCTCAAAATATCGATCCCGGATATGGGGGGGGTAGTCACCAGTAAATTTGTTAAGTTATCTGTTGGTTTCTAAATAACTCTGAACAATTGCAGAAAATTCCTAGGCCAACAAGCTCAAAAATATTTATTTAAAAGATACAAAGCAAATTTAACAAGTTGCTGATAAAAGATGTGCAACATATCTCGTTTTGTATCAAAAAAATGATTCTGATAAAAATGTTTTTTTTTTCCTTCCACTATTTATAAATTTTGTTTGAGGGATGGTGGATTTCATACACATGGGCAGATTAATGCCAATGTTTATCCCTTGTCCAGATAACAGCCTAAAAATGACAAACTACTGCAGTTGGCATCATGGTCGGTTAGAGCAGGGCATCCTTGTAACATATGCATAATGCATAATCTAGGTTGGGGGGGGTAAACGTTTCTAAGCTAAGTTTACTTTAGGCTGGACATGCCCTTTAAAAGCAAAGGGAAAGTAAATTGTTGTAACCAACTTGCTTCAGGGCAAGTTTTGATTTGAGAAAAGAAAATAAATCATATTTGATCTGGGAAACATTTCTTAAAATAACCTGTTTGTTCTGAAGACAGTTTCCTTCTGCATTCAAACTATGTGAGCTATTTGTATTTTCTCTGCTACACGTGTGTAGTAAGTTCTCACTAGGCAAATGATTTCTGGTAATGTACAATTGTAACTATCACCACCAAGGAAAACTAACGTCTGCTGTAATAATATACACATTGCAAAACAAGGGAAACTAGGAGGAGATTTGTAAGTTAAAAACATTTCTTCCAAGATAATCCCAATTTCGGATTCGTTGTTGTCTCCTTATTTACAATCAACCAATCACTTTACTGCATTTGATACCTAATGGAAATGTTCCAAAAAAACCTAAAACAACAACCTAAAACAGAAGCAAGGCAATGATTCACATTCCTTGGTAACACAGCTGATGTAATACGTGTTCTTACGCTCGTTACAAGTAAATAAAGACGATTTAAGTCGACGACACCCAAGCGGAGATCAGATAGCCAAAGATTTCTTCTATGTCTCAGGTTCTGAACATGATATAAGGATGTAAATGTATGGCATTGTGCCACACTGCTGCCCAGCCCATGAAACTCACCCACCCATAGAACTTGTCTAAACTTCCCTGATTGTTCCTGGCATAAGTTCAGTCATGGTGAATCAGTGCCAGGCCTTCCCACACATACACAAGACACAGACAATAGCTCGTTTATCCAGTTGTGGTGCTTATCACGCAATGTAATATTATCGGGGAGAACGGTGATTGCCTGATTTTAAAGTGTCTTCATGTAAACATTCCTGCATTCATTGCTGGCCAGACCATCTCTAGGGTTTAAATTGTCTATGCATTCATTGCAGGGAAGATCATCTCTATGGTTTATATTGTCTATGCATTTGTTGCTGGCCAGATCATCTCTATGGTTTATATTGTCTATGCATTCATTAAACACGAGCGGGCAATTGTTGGGTTTTGGGCAAGGTACATTCGAGGATTACGGCCAATTCGAGGGTTACCGAACGATACTTTGGAAAATAGTTTAGCGAAAATAGAGCAATAAATTTGAGGGTTAGCGAAATCGAACAATACTTTCAAGGGTTAATGAACAATACATTCGAGGGTTACCAAAAATTAAATGCTACATTCAAGGGTTATCGAAAATGAATGATACTTTTGAGGGTTAGCGAACGATACGTTCTAGGGTTAACGAACAGTCCGTAAATTCGATAAATATCGAATTTACAATAATTATCGAAAATACAGCCGCGAGTCCGGAAAAACGAACTAGTTTGAACGCGAACTAGTTTGTATAGTTCGAGTTTGTCCTAGCTCATAAAGTTCGGCTCAAACTCGGGTTTGAGTACGGTTTTGTGTCCATCTCTAAGGTTTATAAGCTTGCACTCAACTGCTCGATGAATGGCCATTCTGAACCATAATCGTATATGTATGACCATTCATTGTGGCATGGTTCAACCACATTGTCTGACCTCCTGTTTGGTGGATAGTGGCATACAAAGTTGAACGTCTGTATCAGCCTTTGTTGCTGGGATGTATAAATCATACAATCCATAAAGGTAATGATATAAAAATTAAATTTGCCGGCAGCTTGTGTATCTAACATAATTTATTGTGCAGGATGTGGCATGCGTGGTACATGATGTCACTTAGAGGTTTCCCGGTCCCCTGCTGGCCAGGTCTATACCTATTCATTTGTATAGCACCCATGCATTTGGGATGCCACTTTATTTAGATTTTACAGAATGATTTGGTACGTTTTTTTTTTTTGAGAAGTGTAACTTTATTTTTTATCTAGGAAATCTGTTAAAAAGCATAACGTTCAGTGATCAGGTGTATCTGCAACTCTTTATGTTTGAAACACAAATTGAATACCCTTGTTTTTGCCATGTTTCGGGGCAACTCCACTGTAACAATGAACTTTTAAAAAATGAAAAGTACCTCCCAATATCGTTTTGTTGAGGAGTGCCAGTTTTCATCTGCCAGGTTGGTGTCCTGGACCTTCCTGTATTAAAGATAGGGCTGAGGCACTTAAAGAAGATTTCAAAAACTTTATATCCCCTATAGATCCCCATTAAAGCAAAAGCTTTTTGTTTTGTTAAATAAATTATCGTTATTAAAAAAAACACTGACACTGAATGTAAATCGGATACCCGTGCATTGGAACTGTTATTACATCTCCCTGTTGGTTTATTTAATAAGAGGTGACAAAACTTGCCTGGACTGTTTATTTGCCTCAACCAATCGGATGCTCTATTTTTACTGGTCTAATCCAGTTAGAAAATATTTGGAAATAACTAATTGGATGCTGCAGATTAAGAACTTGGGCAAAATTTTGCCAACACTGGTGCGTTTCTCCCGTGCTTCCGATAGCGATTTGTGATCACTCGTGAGAATCGCACACACCAGTGTATTACAATATGGTACAATATAATATATCGGGCAAATTGCTACATTGCGATTGTGTTTTTTACACGTGGCACGTCCGTGGATAATGTGGCCTCAGCCTTGTGGTCTTATTACATTCTGCAAGGGTGTAGCATCTCCGCCATGTGTAGAGAAAGGCTCAGGCAGTATCTGTTGAATGGCTGGACAGGTTTTAATAGGGATTTGATAAAGTGTTTGGGAACTGGGGTGGTTGGTGTCAAGAATTGTTTACCGTACGCCGTGAACTTTCTGGGAATCTCCAAATTAACTTCCCAGAATTCACTATCATGTGGTCCCTGGGACATTAATAATTCAGGGTGACGCAGCATTTCAGCCGCACGGAGATCATTCTGTGTGTGAAGTCAGCAGGGGCTACTGAGAACATAAACACTCAGGGCTGAAGGGACAACAGCCAATAGACGAGCGGGATGAGGATGACGTACATAGGTACTCGGAACTAGGACAGGCAGGAAGTGTGTGACTAAGAGAATCACAATGTGCCAACAGGCGCAGCATTAACCTTTCGTATGCCAGAAATAAAGATAAACAAATCTTAAAGAGACAGAGAACTGTAAAAACAATAAATTAAAGGATCATTTAAAAAAAAAAAAAAAAAAGCTGCAAACAGGAAAAGAGAAGTATCTGTACGATAGTAATACAGGTCTGGACAATGTGCGACAATTTAGTTGTTGTTGAACTACAAATCACATCATCCCCTGGCATCTTACAGTAGAAATACGGAATGATCCCTAGACACGAGAGCTGGTGTCGTTTTCAGACCTGTTTCCCCTAATAATAATCAACGGAAATTATGTCCCTGTGTATTGAAAACGTATAATACACATTACAGGCTCAATTATACAGGACATAACATTTCAAGATGACGTAATATAAATAAGTACACAAATTTCAGATTATATCTGATGACATAGCTAAACACTGATTATAACTGATGACATAGCTAAACACTGATATACGGATGACATAGCTAAACAGATTATACTGATGACATAGCTAAACACGATTATAACTGATGACATAGCTAAACTGATTATAAACTGATGATAGCTAAGCACTGAATATAACTGATGCATAGCTAACATTGATTAGAACGACGGACATAGCTAAACACATTACAACTGATAATATAACACTGATTGACATAGCTAAACACGGATTATCACTGATGCCATAGCTAAACACTGATTATAACTGATGACATATCTCTAAACACTGATATTACTGATGACATAGCTAAACACTTATATAATGAAATATAACTATGTATACTGATGACTAAGCTAACACTGATTATACTGATGACATAGCTAAACACTGATTATAACTGATGACATAGCTAAACACTGATATAACTGATGACATAGCTAAACACTGATTATAACTGATGACATAGCTAAAACACTGATTATAACTGATGACATAGCTAAGCACTGATTATAACTGATGACATAGCTAAGCACTGATTATAACTGATGACAGCTAAACACTGATTATAACTTATGACATAGTTAAACATTGATTATAACTATTATGTATTAACAATGGTAACAGTAGAACTCTAGTACGATATCAGCGATGGTACGTAGTAATCTTGTACAATATCAGGAATGGTAATACACTTGTACAATATCATGAATGGTAACTACTCTAGTACAATTCAGGGATGGTAATACTCTAGTACAATATCAGGGATGGTAGTACTCTAGTACGAGATCAGGGAAGCTATGGTAGTACTCTAGTATGATATCAGGGATGGTAAGGTAGTACTGTAGTATGATATCCAATGTACGTGTACTCTATAGATACAGGATGGAGTGGTATACTCTAGTATGATATCGGCATGGTACGTAGTACTCTAGTATATCAGCAATGGTAGCGGTAGTACTCTATTATGATATCAGGATGTACTGTAGTACTCTATTTGATATCACATGACGGTAGTACCTAGTATGATATCAGCAATGGTACGGTAGTACTCTAGTATGATATCAGGGATGGATGTGGTAGTACTCTAGTATGATTCGGCAATGTAGGTAGTGCTCTAGTATTAATCAGGGATGGTATGGTAGTACTCTAGTATGATATCAGCATGGTACGGTAGTACTCTAGTATGATATCAGGGGTGGTATGGTAGTACTCTAGTATGATATCAGCAATGGTACGGTAGTACTCTAGTATGATATCAGGGATGGTAAGGTAGTACTCTAGTATGATATGAGGGGTGGTGTGGTAGTACTCTAGTATGATATCAGCAATGGTACGGTAGTACTCTAGTATGATATCAGGGATGGAGTGGTAGTACTCTAGTATGATATCGGCAATGGTACGGTAGTACTCTAGTATAATATCAGGGATGGTATGGTGTACTCTAGTATGATATCAGCAATGGTACGGTAGTACTCTAATATGATATCAGCAATGGCACGGTAGTACTCTAGCATGATATCAGGGATTTTAGGGTAGTACTCTACTATGATATCAGCGATGGTACGGTAGTACTCTTGTATAATATCAGGGATGGTACGGTAGTACTCTAGTACTATATCAGGGATGGTACGGTAGTACTCTAGTATGATATCAGGGATGGTACGGTAGTACTCTAGTACTATATCAGGGATGGTACAGTAGTACTCTAGTATGATATCAGCAATGGTACGGTAGTACTCTAGTATGATATCAGCAATGTTACGGTAGTACTCTAGTATGATATCAGCGATGGTACGGTAGTACTCTCGTATAATATCAGGGATGGTACGGTAGTACTCTAGTATGATATCAGCAATGGTACTGTAGTACTCTAGTATGATATCAGCAATGGTACTGTAGTACTCTAGTATGATATCAGCAATGGTACGGTAGTACTCTAGTATGATATCAGCAATGGTACGGTAGTACTCTTGTATAATATCAGGGATGGTACGGTAGTACTCTAGTATGATATCAGGGATGGTACGGTAGTACTCTAGTATAGTAACATAGTAATTAAGGTTGAATAAAAGACATCCTCATCAAGTCCAACCTATTCACCGCCCCCCCTTTTTTTTTTTAACCCTACCTAACAGTTGATCCAGAGGAAGGCAAAAATATCAGCAATGGTACGGTAGTACTCTAGTATGATATCAGCAATGGTACGGTAGTACTCTAGTATGATATCAGCAATGGTACGGTAGCAATGACATAGCGAAACACTGATTATTACTGATGACATAGCTAAACACTGATTATTACTGATGACATAGCTAAGAAAACATCAATTATATTGATGACATAGCGAACATGATTAACTATGACATAGCTAAACACTGATATCTGATGACATAGCTAACACCAATTATATTGATGACATAGCTAAACACACTGATTATAACTGATGACATAGCTAAACACTGATTATTACTGATGCATAGCTAAACACCATTATATTGATGACATAGCGAAACACTGATTATAACTGATGACATAGCTAAACACTGTTAACTATACATAGCTAAACACTGATTATAACTGATGACAACTAAACACCATTTAATTGATGACATAGCTAAACACTGATTATAACTGATGACATAGCTAAACACTGTTATAACTATGACATAGCTAAACACCTGATTATACTGATGACATACCTAACACCAATTAATTTATGACATAGCGAAACACTGATTATAACACTGATGACATAGCTAAACACTGCTTATAACGATGACATAGCTAAACTACTGATTATTAACTGTTGACATAGCTAAACACGATATATTACTGATGACATAGCTAACACCAATTATAATTGATGACATAGCTAAACACTGATTATACTATGACAATAGCTAAACACTGATATAACTGATGACATAGCTAAAAACACTGATTATAACTGATGACATGCTAAACACTGATTAACTGATGCATAGCAAACACTGATTATACCTGATGACATATCTACCACTGATTATAACTGAATGACATAGCTAACACTGATTACATGATGACATAGCTAAACACTGGATTATAACTGATGACAGAGGAAGCACTGATTATAACTGATGACCTAGCTAAACACTGATTAATTACTGATGACACTAGCTAAACACTGATTATAACTGATGACAATAGCTAAACACTGATATAACGGATGACATGAGCTAGCACTGATTATAAAACTGATGACAGCTAACACTGATTATAACTTTGACATAGCTACTAGAGTTATAACTGTGACATAGCAAACACTGATTATACTGATACAGCCTAAACACTGATTTAACTGATGACAAGCTAAACACTGATATAAACTGATGCATAGGCTAAACACTGATTATAACTGTGACAGCTAACAACTGATTATAACTATGAACATAGAACATTGATTATAACTGATGACATAGCTAACACTGATTATACTGATACAGCAAACCTGATTATAACGATGACATAGCTAACACTGATTATAACTGATACAGTAAGCTGATTATCATGATGACAAGCTAACCTGATTAATAAACGTAACATATCTAAAACCTGATTATAACTGCTGACATAGCTAAAAAACACTGATTATAACTGATGACAGAGCTAAAACACTGATTTATAACTGATAACATAGCTAAACATGATTATAACTGATGATAGCTAGCACTGATTATAACTGATGACAGTAAACAATGATTAGACTTATGACATAGTTAAACATTGATTTAACTATATGTATCTAACAATGGTAAATTAGAACTCTAGTACGGATAGTCAGCGATGGTATCGTAGTACTTAGTACAATAATCAGGAATGGTAAAGTCCACTTTGTACTATATCAGGAATGGTAGTACTCTAACAAATCACGAATGGTAACCTAGTACAATATCAGTATGGTATTAACTCTAGTACAATCAGGAGCTAGGTAGACTCTAGTATGATATCAGGATGGGTAGGTGTACTCTAGTATGATACAGCAATGGTACGGTAGTACTCTAGTAGATATCAGGGATGGAGTGGTAGTACTCTAGTGATATCGGAAGTGTAGCGGTAGTACTTAGTATGATATCAGCAATGGTACGGTAGTACTCTAGTATGATATCAGGGATGGTACTGTAGTACTCTAGTATGATATCGGCAATGGTACGGTAGTACTCTAGTATGATATCAGGGATGGTACGGTAGTACTCTAGTATGATATCAGGGATGGTACGGTAGTACTCTAGTATGATATCAGGGATGGAGTGGTAGTACTCTATGTAGTACTCTCTATGCAATGGTACGGTAGTACTCTTAGTATGATTCAGATGGTACGGTAGTATCTAGTATGATATCAGCAGGTATCGGTAGTCTCTAGTATGATATCAGGATGTACGTAGAAGTACATATAGGGATGGTGGTAGTACTCTAGTATAATATCGGCATGTACGTAGTACTCTGTATGATATCAGGGATGGTAGGTAGTACTCTAGTATGATATCAGCAATGGTACGGTAGTATCTCGTATGATATCAGGGGGTACGTAGTACTCTATGTATGATATCAGCAATGGTACGGTAGTACTCTAGTATGATATCAGGGATGGTACGGTAAGTATCCTAGTATGCTAGAGGGGGGTGTAGGTAGTACTCTAGTATGATATCAGCAATGGGAACGGTACTCTAGTATGATCTCAGGGATGGAGTGTAGTACTCTAGTATGATATCGTCCATGGTACGGTATACTCTAGTCTATGATATCAGGGATGTATGGTAGTACTCTAGTTGATATCAGCATGGTACGGTAGTACTCTAGTAGATATCAGCAATGGTACGGTAGTACTCTAGTAGGATATCAGCTGGTACGGTAGTACTCTAGTATTATTCAGCACGATGGTACGGTAGTACTCTATATGATATCAGCAATGGTACGGTAGTACTCTAGTATGATATCAGCGCATGGTACGGTAGAACTCTAGTATGAATCAGCAATGGTACGGTAGTACTCTAGTATATATCAGCAATGGTACGGTAGTACTCTAGTAGATTCAGCAATGGTACGGTAGTACTCTAGTATGATCACTGATGGTACGGTAGTACTCTAGTATGATATCAGGATGTACGGTATCGCTGTATGCGTGGTACGTAACTGTAGTATGATTCAGCAATGGTACGGTAGTACTCTAGTATGAATCAGGGATGGAGTGTAGTACTCATATGATATCGGCAGGGTACGTGATGTACTCTCTAGTATGATATCAGCATGGTACGGTAGTACTCTAGTATGATATCAGGGATGGTACTGTAGTACTCTATTATGATATCAGCAATGGTACGGTAGTACTCTAGTATGATATCAGCAATGGTACGGTAGTACTCTAGTATGATATCAGGATGTACGTAGTACTCTAGTAGAATTCAGGGATGGAGTGGTACTTAGTATAATATCGGCAATGTACGGTAGTACTACCATATGATATCAGGATGGTACGGTAGTACTCTAGTAGATATCAGCAATGGTACGGTAGTGACTCTAGTAGGAATCAGGATGTAGGTATACTCTAGTATGAATCAGGGAGATTGGTAGTACTCTAGTAATAATATCGCAATGGTACGGTATACTCTAGTATGATATCAGGGATGGTATGGTAGTATACTCTAGTATGATATCAGCAATGGTACGGTAGTACTCTAGTATGATATCAGGGGTGGTATGGTAGTACTCTAGTATGATATCAGGGATGGTACGGTAGTACTCTAGTATGATATCAGGGGTGGTATGGTAGTACTCTAGTATGATATCAGCAATGGTACGGTAGTACTCTAGTATGATATCAGGGATGGTAAGGTAGTACTCTAGTATGATATGAGGGGTGGTGTGGTAGTACTCTAGTATATATCAGCAATGGTACGGTAGTACTCTAGTATGATATCAGGGATGGAGTGGTAGTACTCTAGTATGATATCGGCAATGGTACGGTAGTACTCTAGTATTATCAGGGATGGTATGGTAGTACTCTAGTATGATATCACAATGGTACGGTAGTACTCTAGTATGATATCAGCAATGGTACGGTAGTACTCTAGTATGATACCAGGGGTGGTACGGTAGTACTCTTGTATGATATCAGGGATGGTACGGTAGTACTGTAGTATGATATCAGGGATGGTACGGTAGTACTCTAGTATGATATCAGGGATGGTACGGTAGTACTCTAGTATGATACCAGGGGTGGTACGGTAGTACTCTAGTATGATATCAGGGATGGTACGGTAGTACTCTAGTATGATATCAGGGATGGTACGGTAGTACTCTAGTATGATATCAGGGATGGTACGGTAGTACTGTAGTATGATATCAGCAGATGGTACGAGTAGTACTCTAGTATGTATATCACAATGGTACGGTAGTACTCTAGTATGATATCAGAGTGGTACGGTAGTACTCAGTATGATCTCAGTAGTACGGTAGTACTCTAGTATGATATCAGGGATGGTACGGTAGTACTCTAGTATGATTCAGGATGGTACGTAGTACTCTAGTTATGATATCAATGGTACGGTAGTACTTAGTAAAAATGATATCACGATGTACGGTAGTACTCTAGTATGATATCAGGGATGTACGGTAGTAATCCTAGTATGATATCATCAAATGGTACGGTAGTACTCTAGTATGATATCAGGGATGGTACGGTAGTACTCTAGTATGATATCAGCAATGGTACGGTAGTACTCTAGTACTATATCAGGGATGGTACGGTAGTACTCTAGTATGATATCAGCAATGGTACGGTAGTACTCTAGTATGATACCAGGGGTGGTACGGTTTACTCTTGTAATATCAGGGATGGTACGGTAGTACTGTAGTATGATATCAGGGATGGTACGGTAGTACTCTAGTATGATATCAGGATGTTACGGTAGTACTCTAGTATGATACCAGGGTGGTACGGTAGTACTCTAGTATGATATCAGGGATGGTACGGTAGTCTCTAGTATGATATCCGGGATGGTACGGTAGTACTCTAGTATGATATCGGGTGGTACGGTAGTACTCTAGTTATGATATCAGTGGATGGTACGGTAGTACTCTGTATGATTCAGGGATGGTACGGTAGTACTCTAGTATGATATCAGGATGGTACGGTGTACTGTAGTATGGATATCAGGGTGTACTGTAGACTCTAGTATGATATCAGGGATGGTATGGGTAAGGACAGGCGTCTAGGTCCTAGTGTAATCAGGAAGAATAAGGCTGTAGAACACTACAACACACGGTAATGCATGTGAAACACAATGTTTCACTCTTGTTCTTTCACAATGTTGTTTGCTCTTTTCCATGCATTTTCACACCGAGATTCTGCCAGCGCGTGTGGACACCCACATTGTGTTGACCTGGCATTACCTAATGGCTAGGCAACATTCACGCGTTTTAACGTGTGATCCAATCACAATCTGATCGGGATTTAAAAAGTGCACGCTATTCTTGCCCAATTGGTCTGGCCACACTAGGTGCGCTGTGATCCGTATTTCAGATCACCATTTTTTCCCCTTGAATTGCATTCACTCTGATAGGGCAACACTGCGCGGATCGCAGGGCAAGTGGACGGTAACGCATTGGAAATAACGCCACTGTAGATTTCATACATTTTCAGTTCTTAAAGGGAAACCTACCCTCCAACATTCCCTTTAAATAGATACACTATTAAGAAATACATTACACAGAGCTGTGCTAAGATCAAGTTCACTTCATTATCCTCCCCCTGCTGCTCTGTACTATGTTATTTCTATAAGTGTAACTATTAAAGTTGTGATATTGAGAAATACATTACACAGAGCTGTGCAAAGATCATTCACTTCATTATCCTCCCCCGGCTGCCTGTACTATGTTATTTCTATAAGTGTAACTATTTAAGTTGTAATATTGAGAAATACATTACACAGAGCTGTGCTAAGATCAAGTTCACTTCATTATCCTCCCCCTGCTGCTCTGTACTATGTTATTTCTATAAGTGTAACTATTAAAGTTGTAATATTGAGAAATACATTACACAGAGCTGTGCTAAGATCAAGTTCACTTCATTATCCTCCCCCTGCTGCTCTGTACCATGTTATTTCTATAAGTGTAACTATTAAAGTTGTGATATGAGAAATACATTACACAGAGCTGTACTAGATCAGGTTTCACTTCATTATCCTCCCCTGCAGCTCTGTACATGTTATGTTATTCTATAAGTGTACCTAATAAGGTTGTGATATTGAGAAATACATTACACAGAGCTGTGCTAAGATCAGTTCACTTCATTATCCTCCCCCTGCTGCTCTGTACCATGTTATTTCTATAAGTGTAACTATTAAGTTGTGATATTGAGAAATACATTACACAGAGCTGTACTAGATCAGGTTCACTTCATTTCCTCCCCTGCAGCTCTGTACTATGTTATTTCTATAAGTGTAACTATTAAAGTTGTGATATTGAGAAATACATTACACAGAGCTGTACTAAGATCAGGTTCACTTCATTATCCTCCCCCTGCAGCTCTGTACTATGTTATTTCTATAAGTGTAACTATTAAATTTGTGATATTGAGAAATACATTGTACAGAGCTGTACTAAGATCAGGTTCACTTCATTATCCTCCCCTGCTGCTCTGTACCATGTTATTTCTATAAGTGTAAGTATTAAAGTTTGTGATCTTGAGAAATACATTACACAAGCGGTGCTAAGATCAGATTCACTACATTATCCCCCCCTGCAGCTCTGTACGATGCTATTTCTATAAGTGTAAACTAATAAAGTGTGATATTGAGAAATAAATTGTACAGGGCTGTGCTAAGATCATGTCCACTTTATTATCCTCCCCCTGCAGCTCTGTACTATGTTATTCTATAAGTGTAACTAATAAAGTTGTGATATTTAGAAATACATTGTACAGAGATCATGTCCACTTTATTATCTTCCCCCTGCAGCTCTGTACTATGTTATCTCTATAAGTGTAACTAATAAAGTTGTGATATTTAGAAATACATTGTACAGAGATCATGTCCACTTTATTATCTTCCCCCTGCAGCTCTGTACTATGTTATTTCTATAAGTGTAACTAATAAAGTTGATATTGGAAATGCATTGTACAGAGCTGGTGCTAAGATCATGTCCACTTTATTATCCTCCCCCTGCAGCTCTGTACTATGTTATTTCTATAAGTGTAACTAATAAAGTTGTGATATTGAGAAAAACATTTACAGAGATCATGTCCACTTTATTATGTTCCCCCTGCAGCTCTGTACTATGTTATTTCTATCAGTGTAACTAATAAAGTTGTGATATTGAGAAAAAAATGTACAGAGCTGTGCTAAGATCATGTCCACTTTATTACCTCCCCCTGCAGCTCTGTACTATGTTATTTCTATAAGTGTAACTAATAAAGTTGGGATATTGAGAAATACATTGTACAGAGCTGTGCTAAGATCATGTCCACTTTATTATCCTCCCCCTGCATCTCTTGTACTATGTTTTCTATAAGTGTAACTAATAAAGTTGTGATATTGAGAAATGCATTGTACAGAGCTGTGCTAAGATCATGTCCCACTTTATTATCCTCCCCCTGCATCTCTGTACTATGTTATTTCTATAAGTGTAACTAATAAAGTTGTGATATTGAGAAATACATTGGTACAGAGCTGTGCTAAGATCAAGTTCACTTCATTATCCTCCCCCTGCAGCTCTGTACTATGTTATTTCTATAAGTGTAACTATTAAAGTTGTGTATTGAGAAATACTTGTCCAGAGCTGTGCTAAGATCATGTCCACTTTATTATCCTACCCCGCAGCTCTGTACTATGTTATTTTCTATAAGTGTAACTAATAAAGTTGTGATATTGAGAAATACATTTTACAGAGCTGTGCTAAGATCAACTTCACTTCATTATCCTCCCCCTGCAGCTCTGTACTATGTTATTTCTATAAATGTAACTAATAAAGTTGTGATATTTAGAAATACATTGTACAGAGATCATGTCCACTTTATTATGTTCCCCCTGCACTCTGTACTATGTTATTCTATAAGTGTAACTAATAAAGTTGTGATATTGAGAAATACATTGTACAAGATAATGTCCACTTTATTATCTTCTCCCCCTGCAGCTCTGTACTATGTTATTTCTATAAGTGTAACTAATAAAGTTGTGATATTGAGAAATACATTGTACAGAGCTGTGCTAAGATCAACTTCACTTCATTATCCTCCCCCTGCAGCTCTGTACTATGTTATTTCTACAAGTGTAACTATTAAAGTTGTGATATTGAGAAATACATTGTACAGAGCTGTGCTAAGATCATGTCCACTTTTTATCCTCCCCCTGCAGCTCTGTACTATGTTATTTCTATAAGTGTAACTAATAAAGTTGTGATATTGAGAAATACATTGTACAGAGCTGTGCTAAGATCATGTCCACTTCTTATCCTCCCCTGCAGCTCTGTACTATGTATTTCTATAAGTGTAACTAATAAGTTGTGATATTGAGAAATACATTGTACAGAGCTGTGCTAAGATCATGTCCACTTCATTATCCTCCCCCTGCAGCTCTGTACTATGTTATTTCTATAAGTGTAACTATTGAAGGGGGAATGTTGGAGGGTATGTGTTTGTTTGTTTGTTTGAATAAATAATATTCTGCATAAAAATTGTTTTACCTTTGTGCAGCTCCTTTTCAGGTGCATTAAATTAGCCATAAATCTTAACAGCTGCATTGAACTGAACAGTCTGCAGCATTTATCAGTAACATCTCATTCTATGCAGTTTACAAACGTGGGTAAGGCTGAGGTCCCACTATAATGCACCAAAGCGTGTGCGTAATCGTGTGTTAACGTGTGTATGTGATGTGCGATTTTGGTGTGTTGTCCCGTCTTTGCGCATGGGATTTGTTATTTTCCATTATGGAAACGCATGCGTTGTGCAAAACAATGGTAATCTCAAAGCAGAAACGGATGCGCAATCACTGAACTTTTCCGTTCCTGCAAATTCCATTCTTTCCAAAACCGCACGCAAAATCGAGTGCGCAAATGCGTGAAAAGGATTAAGGATTTAAATGTTCCCACGGTCCCCAAGGCACTGTGAATCATGGGAAATCCAAAGCTACCGAGCACTGTGCATCATGGGAAATCCAAAGCTACCGAGCACTGTGCATCATGGGAAATCCAAAGCTACCGAGCACTGTGCATCATGGGAAATCCAAAGCTACCGAGCACTGTGCATCATGGGAAATCCAAAGCTACCGAGCACTGTGCATCATGGGGAATCCAAATCTACCGAGCACTGTGCTCATGGGAAATCCATACTACCGGCCTGTGCATTATGGAAATCCAAGCTACCGGGCACTGTGCATCATGGGAAATCCAAAGCTACCGAGCACTGTGCATCATGGGAAATCCAAAGCTACCGAGCACTGTGCATCATGGGAAATCCAAAGCTACTGTGCATCATGGGAAATCCAAAGCTACTGGGCACTGTACATCATGGGAAATCCAAAGCTACTGAGCAATACCGTAGCGGAAAAAAATGGAGGTCCCCGACTGCAACTTTACCAGCATTAGATGGAGATATCTTTACTGTGTAACGGCTCCTTTTAATTCAGGTTAGTAAATGCACATTCCGTGTGTTCTATTCAGCCTAAAGTTTTTTCTCTACTGTAGTTCCCCTTTAAATCCTATACCTGACAATAAGATCTATATATATATATATATATATATATATTATATATATATATATTTATATAGACTAACTGACAATAGAGGCATGCATATATATATATATTATTTAATTGATCTGGTGTTTTTTTTGTTCATCTAAATACTGGAATGAACCTAGTTCAGGGCATCTCCACCATTCTATAATAACTTTATACAGGTACGGGTCCCCCAAATGTAACTTCTCTGTATTTACCAAAACATGTTACTTAGGCTGAAGCCACTCTTATACTTTGCGATGCAATAGCCAATCTGCATTATCGGACTGCATGCGATTGCGCATGTGCTCCGGTAAGCGATCGTAGCACAACGCACTAAGTTTGGCCAGAACACTGCCCACACTAGCAGAGTACGGCAGCATCCGGTAGGCTGACATCACAGCCTGGCAGGCATTCCCCAATGCTGCCTACTCGCTTGCTCGATACTGGCTCCCAACAGCAGCACATATAAGGGTGACTGCTCCAGCGAGTAACCTCTGCCACATCTTTGGAAATTGAATTAGAAAAAATACTTTTGGAGGGGGTGGTTAATTTGTATAAAAAAAAAATTTGAGAGGGGGGACTTACCCTTATTAATGCAGAGCAAGGGTGATACCTTGATAGGGATATATTTAAGGAATATAATATAATAAGGAAATCTTCTACTCTTGCTCCCATCCATATCCTATGAATTTATATTCTTATAATTACCCCCCTATATTATGTAAAATAATATCCTTATAATCAGCACACTTCTACTAGTAGTAGCACATTCCTCGTTGTAAACTGGTGAATAATTTTAAATTATAACACTCGGTGAACTGATTAGTCTTATAATTTAGAGAGGGAGTACATTGTCAACTATATTTCACATACTAAAGACTAACAGAGTAATTTGAGAACAAGAACCTTCTTGTATTCTGATTGGCTAATAATAGATTCAGATATTCTGAAGGCTTAAGAGAATCTCACAGCGGCCAGAGTCCACTATAATATCCACTGTAATAAGTCCAAATATTTATCATATGTTTAAATTAATGAACTTAACAACAACTCCACAATATCACTTATTGCTAGAGATGCCAGAACTTTCGAATTTCGGTCCCATTTTCGAACTACGGTATATGGAGATTTTCGAAAACGGACCCATTAAAGTCAATGGGAGTCAATTAGTTTGAAAACATTCTAATGAAATACAATTAAAAATCAATAGTAACTTAATTTAAATGGCTGTGGGACCTGGGAAATGGTCTGGGGAACATGTTTCCAATATCCAGGACTTTCGAAAAATTTTTTTACTCTCACGCACGGTTATTTTAGAGCTCTCGCAATTCGAACACTTCGATAATTATCCCAAAACGACTCACGTGTTTTTACTAGAACATTTAACTTGCGGATTCGACGCTCCGCGTATATAGTATAATAGCATTTTACTTGCGGATCGATGCTCGTGTATAGGTATAATATGACCTTTTACTACCGGTTTCGATGCTCGCTCTAGGTATAAATAGACATTTACTCGTGGGATTCGATATCTCCGTATTGGTATAATAACAACATTTTACTCGCGGATTCGATACTTGGCGTATAGGTATAATAGACATTTTACTTGCGGAGTCGATGCTTGTGTATAGGTATAATAGGACATTTTACTACGGATTCGATGCTCTCGGTCTAGGTATATAGACATTTTACTCGTTGGATCGATCCTCGCGTATTGGTATAATAGTACATTTTTACTCGCGGATTCAATACTTGCGTATAGGTATACATAGACATTTTACTTGCGGATTCGATAACTCCGTATAGGTATAATAGAACATTTTACTCGCGGATTTCGATACTCGCGTATAGGTATAATAGACATTTTATTCGCAGATTTCGATGCTCGCGTCTAGGTATAATAGACATTTTACTCGTGTATTCGATAACTCCGTATTGGTATAATAGACATTTTACTTGACGGATTCGATACCGCGTATAGGTATAATAGACATTTTACTCGCGGATTCGATACTCGCATATAGGTATAATAGAACTTTTTACTCGCGGATTCGATACTCGCTGTAGGTATAATAGACATTTTACTCGCGGATTCGATGCTCGCGTATAGGTAAATGACATTTTACTCGCGGATTCGATACTCGCGTATATGTATAATAGACATTTTACTCGCGGATTCGATGCTCACTATAGGTATATTAGACATTTACTGTCGGATTCGATACTCACGTATAGGTATAATAGACATTTACTCACGGATTCGATGCTCGCGTATTGGTATAAATAGACATGTTTATTTGCGGATTCAATGCTCGCGTCTAGGTATAATAGACATTTTACTCGCGGATTCGATGCTACTATAGGTATAATAGACATTTTACTCGCGGATTCGATGCGCTGCGTATATGTATAATAGACATTTTACTTGCGGATTTGATACTCACGTATAGGTATAATAGACATTTTTACCTCCGATTTGATGCTCTTGTATAGGTATAATAGACATTTTTACTCGCGTATTCGATACTCGCGTTAGGTATAATAGACATTTTACGCGTGGATTCGATACTCGCGTATGGTATAAAACATTTTACGCTTGATTCGATCTCGCGTATAGGTATAATAGACATTTTACTGCGGATCGATACTCCCACTCGCGTTAGTATAATAGAACATTTTACTGGCGGATATTCGATACTCGCGTATAGGTATAATGACATTTTACTACCTGGATTCGATACTCGCGTATAGGTATAATAGACATTTGACTCTGGATTCGATGCTCACATATAGGTATATGACATTTTACTCTGGATTATCGATACTCATCGCGATAGTATAATAGACATTTTACTCCTGGATTCGATGCTCACGTATAGGTATAATGACATTTTACTCCTGGATTCGATACTCGCGTATAGGATAATAGACATTTTACTCCTGGATTCGATGCGCTCACGTATAGTTAATAGACATTTTCTCTCGGATTCGATACTCGT
Source organism: Hymenochirus boettgeri (assembly GCA_019447015.1). NCBI lineage: Eukaryota > Metazoa > Chordata > Amphibia > Anura > Pipidae > Hymenochirus > Hymenochirus boettgeri. The sequence goes on from CM033476.1 coordinate 92,214,186, forward strand.
TATAGGTATAATAGACATTTACTCCTGGATTCGATACTACGCGTATAGGTATATAGACATTTTACTCTCTGATTCGATACTCGTGTAGTGTACTAATAGACAATTTTACTCCTGGATCGATACTTGCGTATAGGTATAATAGACATTTTACTCCTGGATTCGATGCTCACGTATAGGTATAATAGACATTTTACTCCCATATTTTCTTTCCTCGAACATTTGATAATTATTGAAATTCTGGAAAATATCAGAGTCTGGGATCGTTCGAGAAGTCCAAGTCCGTTCGAACTTGGGTTCGAGTTCTAGTCCATCTCTACTTATTAGTAATTACGTCTGCAAAATGGTATTTATTTCTACTAAAACTTAAGGTGGAAAAGTTTTCTCGTGTTAATAATTTGCAGTGACCCTGTAAACAGCTAATACCTGATTGGTCGCAGCATAGTTATAGCACAAGAAAACATTTCCACCTCTTAATGCATTAGCCCCTAAAGGTGGCCACACACATGCGATTTCCATCAGATCACATTGGTATCTGTCGGCACATTGTGTAGGGAACCTTCACACATGGAACCGACTGATCCCCCATACTGCATGATTGGTATCAGCTCCCTCTATTATAGTAAAGGGAACCGATGCCGACCGACGGAAATTTTCCGTCTTTTCCGATCAATCGGAGCGGCAACAATGGTCGTTCGCCGGCACTCCGATTAGTCGGGAATATCCCCTACACACGAACGATAATAGGTTAATTCCGCTGTGGAACGACAGGATTTACCTATTATCGTTCGTATGTAAGGCCACCTTAAGTTCATAGGTTTGTCTACCCCAGATTCAATAGCGTTGCAGGTCAGTGGGAAAACAGACCTGATTGTTAATAAAAAAGGGTAAATCTTCCTTTTATTTTTACAACAGGTGATTCATCTGGGGAGACGCCTGGAATTAACTGTTTTCAAACAGAAGGATATAGGATTTCTTATAAACCTGTCATTGTTTAACGCATGGGCGCATGTACTACACACAATATAAACATTACAACAGACGGTTCTTTAAAGGAGTGCCTGGGAGTTAATTCATTGGACTCTGACTCAAGGAGCCTTTTGTTCCTTTCCCGTGTCACCTGCTCGGGACCTTGTCTGAGTCATTTCATCTCCCTGTGTCTCAATAGACAATGCAAAGATTGAAAGCTTTGCGGAGCAGGAAATTTCTATATTCTGAAAATCTTTTTTTTTTAAACACATTTAATAGCTATTAGTAGTCTTGGGTACCTTATTATAGAGACAAAAATTCCCAACATGCCACGCTTGGGGAAATTCTATTTAATTTTGAAGGATATGTACACTGGGAAATTTGTTATTTTGTAGATATCCAGTCTAATGCGTCTTACTTATCAGCTGTCAATCAAGTGCCTTTGTATGATCTTTTCTCTTATGTATAGTTTTGCTATTGCTGGAATTTCCCCGGGGAAATTCCCGCTACCAATGCTGCCTCATAGGGATTACTGAGCATGCTTGCCCTCATATAGAGTCAGATAGTCTGGCTGGGGGACTGCTAGGCGAGCTTGAGCTAATCAAGTACTGGATTGAGTTAAGCAGCAACACAACCACTAAAGGTTTTGTACAAAAACATGGCGACCGTGGGTGTGCTGACCTGCGACAGCCCATGTATGGGCAGTTTATCATCCGAAAAAGCCGTTCATTCAGGGATCGTTGCCAGATAGTGCCCATACATGGGCCAATCATCAGCCATAGCGGGCGTTCGTACACATCATGCGTCGCGGGTTGGCACCTGCGATCCCATGTGTGTACAAACCTTAAATGCTACATGTATTAATTTATAGATTATAGTCATTTTTTCAGTGTACAATTCCTTTAACTATCCATTTGATTTCCTTCTCTCTGCGCTTTTGTATCAATGGATTAGAGGGGTCGTAGGTTGTGCGTGTTTGATCGCATGTAATAACGATGTAGGTTTATGTGTGCCCTCCACTTATTTCCGCTTTTACATGCATTTGCGTTTTGCAGGGGATTATGGGTAAAATGAAAATCTTTATAAAAGGGGGATCAATATACTTTATATTGAGATATATATATATATATATATATACTTTACAGGGAGTGTTATACTTTATCAGGGAGATTAATACTTATATAGGGAGATCAATACTTTTATTGAGAGAATATATACTTTAATAGGGAGTCAATATCCTTTATAGGGATATGTATATACTTTTATAGGAGATGATATACTTTATATAGGAATGTATATACTTATAGTAGGGAGTGTTATACTTGTTTGAGATTATATATATATATTACACTTTATATAGGGAGCATGTATATACTTATATAGGGATATATACTTTATATGGGAGATATATACTTATATAGGGAGAGTATATACTTTATATGGAGATGCATATACTTTAATAGGAGCTATCCCTTTATATAGGCGTTATATAGATATGGGGATATGTAACTTTATATAGGGAGACTGTATATACTTTATTAGGGAGATGTAATATCTATAGGGAGATCATATACTTATATTGAGAGATATATACTTTATTAGGGAGATCAATATCTTTTATATAGTGATATGTATATATTTATTTAGGGAGATGTATCGTTTCTATAGATAGATACTATTTTGTGAGTGTTATATTTTTATTTAATCTTTTATATTCCTTATATATATAGGGGATGTATATACTTTATATAGGGATATCAATATACTCTATAGGGAGATCAATATACTTATATAGGGATATATATACTTCTATATCGGGAGATGTTATACTTTATATAGGGAGATGATAAAAAAAAATTCTACTTTATATAGGTGAGATCATATCACTTTATATAGGGAGAATATCATACTCTTTATATAGGGAGATTAAATATACTATTATAAGGGAGATGTATATACTTTATATAGGGAGATCAATATACTTTGATATTGAGAGATATATATACTTTATACGGGAGTCCAAATAACTTTAATAGGATACTGTATATACTTTATATAGGAGATGTTATACTTTATATAGGAGATGTATATACTTTATATAGGGAGATGTATATACTTGTATTGAGATATATAATTTATATTATATATATATATATATATATATATATATATAGGGAGATGTATATACTTTATAAGGGAGATCAATACTTAATATAGGTCTCATATACTTTATATAGGGAGATCAATTATAGACTTATAATAGGGAGATGTATATCTTTATATGGGAGATCATAATACTTATATAGGGAGATCGATATATACTTTATATAGGGAGAAATATAGATACTTTTTATATAGGGAGATCATATATTTATATAGGGAGATCAATATACTTTATATAGGGAGATTCAATAATATTTTATATAGGGAGATCAATATACTTTATATTGAGATGATATACTATTATAATACTTTTTTAAGGGGATCTTATTTACTTTATATAGGAGAGGATTTATTACTTTATATAGGGAGATATATACTTTTATATAGGGATATGTCTAACTTATATAGGGAGATGCAATACTACTTTATATAGGGAGATCAGATATACTTATTATAGAGGAAGATGTATATACTATATATAGGATGAGTAATATACTTTATATAGGGAATCAATATACTATATAGATGGAGATCTATACTTACTCTCGGCTGCTCACTTCCGCTTGCTCCTCTACGATCATATACTTGGGAGATCAATATACCTTTATATACGAGATCACCTACTCTTAATCTCTATGCTAAAATCTCTATACCTTCACTAGGGGAGCTTCTAGATACCTGTTACTCTGGGAGTCAATATACTTATAACGGGGAGTCCCTATTATCTTTATCCACTAGAGCTATATATATACTATTATAGGGAGATCATATACCTTTATATAGGGAGATCAATATACTGTTATATAGGGAGATATAAAATACTTTATTAGGGAGGATCAATATACGTTATATATGGGAATCCATATATTCTTCTTATAGGGAGATTATATAACGTACTAATAAAATGTACCAATATTTACACCGAATCGTTGTAACCTCCAACATTATTTTTGATTGGCTTCAATTGCTTTTCTCCCCCAATGGACAATATTTACATTGAGTCAACTCTACTGAATCTTCATGCCCTCTATAAACACTTGGCATGTGCTTGTGCTTTCAATAAGACACAGAACTCCTCGTACTAATCCTTTATATTTACCGTAGAGGATACATAATTTACTATTATAGTGTGCTTAGCTTTGTCATTAGTTATTATCAGTGTTTAGCTTTGGCATCAGTATAATCAGTGTTTAGCTATGGCCATCAGTTATAATTAGTGCTTACTATGTCATTCAGTAATAATCATGTTTAGCTATGTCATCAGTTATAACAGTGTTTAGCTATGTCATCAGTTATAATCAGTGTTTAGCGATGTCATGCAGTAATAATCAGTGTTTAGGCTATGTCATCAGTTATAATCAGTGTTTAGCTATGTCATCAGTTATAATCAGTGTTTAGCTATGTCATCAGTTATACAAATCAGTGCTTGTGCATGGCATCAGTTATAATCAGTGTTTATCTATGTCATCGTTTAAAGTGCTTAGCTATTTCATCAGTTAAATCACAGTGTTTAGCTATGCCATCAGTTTACAATCATTGCTTAGCTGGCATAGTTATAATCAGTGCTTAGCTATGCCTCAGAATAATCCCGTGTTTAGCTATGTCATCAGGTAATAATCAGTGTTTAGCTATTCATCAGTTATACCTCGGTTTTAGCTATTGTCATCATTTATACAATCGGTGTGTAAGCTATGTCATCAGTTCTAATCGGTGCTTAGCTATGTCATCAGTTATGAATCGGTGCTTAGCTATGTCATCAGTTTAAAATCGGTGCTTAGCTATGTCATCATTTTATAATCGGTGTTTTTGCTTCTGTCATCATTATAATCGGTGTTAGCTATTCCTCAGTTTTATTAATCGGTGTTTAGCTATGGTCATCAGTTATATCGGTGTTTAGATCTATGTCATCAGTTATAATCGGTGCTTAGCTTATGTCCATCAGTTATAAAATCGGATGCTTAGCTATGGTTCATCAGTTCTAATCCTGTGCTTAGCTATGGTCATCATTAAATCGGGGCTTAGTTCTATGTCCATCAGTTATAATTGGTGGTTAGCGATGTCAGTTGTCCCATGATTTTAAACAGCCCTGTTCATAATGTATGTAATTTGATGTATATATGGAATGCCTTGGTTCATGTTCTTTGGGTTGGTTACAACTTGATCCAAGGGGACTTTGATCGGACCAGGATGACATTTTCCCCCTAAATAATTCCTTTTGACGCCTTAAATAATTTTGTGTCTTAACCTCCATAGTGGAATTTCTGGGCAGCGATCATGCTTGAGACGGCACACAGCAAACTGCAATGGATGTCTGATGCTCGGACTTGACGTTAATGGCTTCTTGGTGATATTTGAGGCCAAAGCAAAGTTCACTTTTAAACTAACTAGACACCCACCCCCCCCAAGCCCACAAAAAAAAAAATAAGACACACACAAAAAACCCTGAAATAAAAAGAAGGTTAAAACACACCACCATAAAACACAAATCACTCATAAATACACTCTTCTTTATCCAAACCTAAAAAGAAAAAACGTTAAAGCTCTTCAGCATTGAAAGAAAGACTTGTTAGTTAAAATTATAAGGTTCTTTACTGTCGGCATCATCTCTTAGGCATGCAAACCCTGGGAGATAACGCAGATATTTTCCTTTAACCCTTCAGGGATATCTGTGAAATATTACATTAAAAAACCTTAACATGCTAATGTAGTAGCTGCTGATCTGAGTAACTTCTCTATATGCTTAGTATCCCTGTCCAACCAGAACTACAGTATAGTGCTATTAATACCATAAGTCTCAATATGATAAGTATCCCTGTACCAACCAGAAACTAACAGTAATAAATGTATTATACCAGTATTTCAATAATTATATAAGTATCCCTGTACCAACCAGAACACTACAGCATATGTATTAAACCAGTAATTCTCAATAAGTATATAGTTATCCCTGTACCAACCATAACTACCGTATATGTATAATACATAATTCTAATATTAATAGATCCTTTAACCAACCAGAACTACAGTATATTATTAGTACCTACTTCTAATATTAGACAGTATCCCTGTACCACCAAACTACAGTATATGTATTAATAACCTGTAATTCTCAAGATTAAAATATAGTATCCCTGTACCAACCAGAAGTACATTATATGTATCATTACCAGTAATTCTCAAATTTATAGTATCCCTGTACCAAACCAGAACTACAGTCTATTTATAATACATCATTCCAATTTATATATATCCCTGTACCAACCAAACTACAGTATATGTAATTATATCAGTAATTCTCAATATTATATCGTATCCTGTACCAACCAGAACTACAGTTATAATGTATTAATATCAATACTTCCTCAATAATTATATACTATCGCCGTAACCAACCAAACTACCGTATATGTATAATACCATAATGCTCAATAGTATCTTGTGGTCCCTGTAGACCAACCAGAAGTACGTAATAATGTATTAATACCAGTATTCTCAATATTATATAGTATCCCTGTACCCAACCAGAATACAGTATAGTATTCATCCAGTCATTCTCAATATTATATAGTGCCCTGTACCAACCGAACTACAAGTATGGTATTAATATCAGTCATTCTCAATATTATATAGATACCCCTGTACCACCAGACTACAGTAATATGTATTCGTTAAATCGCTAAAAAGGGTTTTCTTAATTCAGTTTTAATCATTGAAGAACGTAGGTTAAGAAGCCTCGCCTTATAACCGCTAGTTGTTTTTTTCTTCACTAAAACAATCGGGAGCCAGGAGAGTAAGGTATCAACGTATCCATCCGATCGCTCACGATCCCCCAGCACGTAGTCTTACAGGTCCCGACGTGGCTCCTGTCCGCTTCTATGCGGGCAACGTTCGATCCCACCCACCTGAGATCCAGGCCTAACAATGGGAAGAATGTTTTGGCAAGAAAGGTTTTTTCCTATTGGATTTATTCCTAGATTTGGCTAGGGGCCAGTTTAGACAATAAAGTTATCTCCTTTAACCTGTCTCTAACGCTCTTTTTCCTTAACTTGGGAATTAATGTTCCTCTTTCTCTTGCCAGGAAAGATCTGTCTAGACTGTCTGTCTATCGACTATATATCTAATTCCCCTATGTCTATCTTATATCGTTCTTTGTGTGTATATGTATATATATATACATTTATAAATTATGACCTTTATTATAGTTAGTAATTCCGCAACAAACTCTTTGAAGACCTTGGACCCTTTAATGGTCTAGTTTTTTTTTTTATGGACCTTTTGGTACGACCCAAGCTATAAACCCACAATCTGGGAGTCTATCTCACTGGGGAAAGTAACATAGATTTTTGATCCTTTGCCAGAACCTGACTCTCAGGCATCTTGTATACAGTACAGTCCATCTAGTCCCGTGGTTTGTCAATCATATGAAAGCCTATCCCAGCCTGGGGGTTTCCCTTATAACAAGGCGATGGTTCTCACCCCACATTTGTGAGCAGGCTTTAAGGTGGCATCTCATTATACAAGTTCATTCTAGGACTTTGAAAAACCTTAAAGGAGAACTTCACATAATACCCAGGCTAATATGAGACCATGCCTTGATCGCTGCTTTGGTAGAGAGGGAAGTTTGGACATTCTAACCGCATTGTAACGTTGAGTTCTGGTTCTTTCCCCCTTTCTCTTTTGCTGTATGAAATGCAATCAAACCATTTGGTCCTAATTTTTTGCTGTATCTTTGTGTGGGGCCCCTTTGTCAAGTTTCTTCTCTGGTCCTCTGCCTTTTCATCACTTAAGGCTCCAACACATTCCTATTTGAAGCCTGCATCCAAAATATCATATTAACTTAATCTATATGTAAGTCTAATAATGGCTAGGGCACACACTGCTGGGTTTTTTTGCGTTGTTGCGCTTGCGTTTTTTCATATATTGACACTTTGCGTCACGCAGCAAACCGAATTACGCGTTTTCTGGTGCGTTGCGATTTGCGTTCCGCATTTTAATCGCAACGCATTGCGTTTTGTCAATAGTTAATGAAAAAAAAATGCGCAAACGCACAAAAACGGGAAATCGCACATGAAATTGCGTGCCCGTTTATTCTGCAAGGTTGTTGCCTATTGCCTCCTTCCCACAGCCGTACTTCCTAGCCAGGTTGGTTTCTGACTCTGCTCATTTTGGTTATCGAGAGGTCAGGGGTGATCATCCAGTAGCAATGTGTCTTTGTCAAGTAAGATCCGAGAGGGGAGATGAAATAACAGGAACTATTGGCCCAAACGAAGAGAAATCTTTATCTTTCCACCTTGTGTGGTGGCTTCCGTTTCAAAACCTTTTGCACTCTATCTTGTGGTAAATATAGTGTGAGCATCTTGACATTGAATTTAGTTCTTGAAGACAATTTTTGCTTTCTTCTAAATTCAAAAAGAATCTGTTTGGGAAACAGATAACCCACCCCCGCTGAAATGTATCTCAAATTGCATATAACCCAAAGTGCCTGGGACCTCCTGAATTCAAGGTGTTGTTTGCAATTGTAGCTAAAAGTGTTATAAAAAAAAAAACTGCCCCGGGTAAGGTGTTAAAAAAACCAAAACTAAACCCTGGCCACCTCTATTCAGACTTGTTCCATTATTTTTGATATAAGTTGCCTCCTTACGTCTCTTTTATACCAGTTCTTGTTCTTGTGTGTGCTGGGGCCTGTGTGCGTGTGTTTTAGGTCGTGGTCATTTGGGATGCACGAGTTGGCTGCCTTAGTGTGGTTACTGGGTTTAAAGCAATACAAGGGGATCCGTGTCTCTTACGCTGGTTGTATTTGTGGTGTTTTGTTTTAAGTGAAATAACTGTAATTTTTTTTTAGTAAATACAGCCCTGGAAACTGAAAAATTCATAAACATTTTCAGGCTCATTTACCCAGAACCACCATCTCCTCCCTAAACTAGCGACAAATGCAATATTAAATCGCGAGCACCAGATGCGGGGGGATTTTGTCATAAACAACACTGATGCTAAAATATGGAGTTAATAGTCGTTGGCGAACGCGGTAGGACTTTACCCTGTTTTTGTTTGCATCTATTTTTTCATCGGAAGGTAAACCATTTTGACAAAACCCCACTGTACATTTCCTTCCCTGCCCCATTACGCATTATGTGTTTAGATCCCACTAGCACTCGCATTCAATTGCAGCGTATCCTTCCATGTGCAGTATCGCAATGTTTATTTAAAATATATAGCAAAACACAAGATCAGTTCCCACTTTAATAATTTGCATTCCCATCTACTTTATATCAGATGTGTTGCACGACGTTAGTCCATGTGTGGCAGAATGCACTCTTTTACTAACAGTCTATGGGGAACACAAAAAAAAAAACATGGACATCAACACGGACAAACTTTTGTTTTTTGAGGTTTTTTTTGTGTCTTTTCTCGCCCTCTCCTCTCCAGTGTAATTCCCTTTCAACCTATTGTAGTTTTGGTGGGTAATTTAAAATTTACCTAGTTATATATCATTTTTCCAATTTGAGGGGTGAACATTCTTTTAAACTTTTCCTAAAATTAATATTTTTTTTCACAAGCTTTTAACCTCTTGTTTCCTTGGTGACGAGTGGATCTGTTACCACACTTTCCCTGACCGAACCCCTTAAATATCTCCACCCCCCATGCATACAACACCTTCCCTCTACCCAGACACCTCTAAAATATCATCTCCACACCCCCATCAGTACACTTCCCTCACTACCATTCCCTAAAATATCCCTACCGACCCCATACAAGTACACCATCCCTCTACCACGTCAAAATAGCTCCACCATGCCACCCATACAGTACACCTTCCCTCTATCACCCCTTAAATATCTCCATCCCCCATACAGTACACCTTCCCTCTACCACCTCTAAAATATCCCAGCCCCTCCACCCCCATTACGTAAAACACCTTCCTCTATCACATCACCGCCTTAAATATCTCCACCAGCCCTCTTCCACCATACAGTACACCTTTCCTCTACCATCCCTAAAATCATCCCCACCACACCCATGCAGTACACCTTCCTCTACTATCTCTTAAATATATCCACCCCCATGCAGTACACTTTCCCTCTACCACCCCTTAAATGTCTACCCCCATACAGTACACCTTCCCTCTACCACCTCTAAAATATCTCCAGCCCCCATACAGTACACCTTCCCTCTACCACCCCTTTCAAATATCCCCACACACCACCCCCTACAGTACACACCTTCCCTCTACCACCTCTAAAATATCTCCAGCCCCCATACAGTACACCTTCCCTCTACCATTCCCTAAAATATCCCCACCACCCCCATACAGTACACCTTCCCTCTACCACCTCTAAAATATCTCCACCCCCATATAGTACACCTTCCCTCTACCACCTCTAAAATATCTCCACCCCCATATAGTACACCTTCCCTCTACCCCCTCTAAAATATCTCCAGCCCCCATACAGTACACACCTTCCCTCTACCACCTCTAAAATATCTCCAGCCCCCATACATTAACAACCTCCCTCTTCTACCACCTCTAAAAAATCTCGCAGTCCCCATACAAGTAACACCTTCCCTTCTAACCATTCCCTAAAATATCCCCACCACCCCCATACAGTACACCTTCCCCTCTACCACCTCTAAATATCTCCAGCCCCCATACAGTACACCTTCCCTCTACCACCCTTAAATATCGCCACCAGCCCCCATACAGTAACACCTTCCCTCTACCACCCCTTAAATATCTCCATCCCCCATACAGTACACCTTTCCCTCTACTATCTCTTAAAATATATCCACCCCCATGCAGTACTTTCCCTCTACCACCCCTTAAATGTCCTAACCCCCATGCATATACCTTCCCTCTACCACCCCATAACTATCTCAACCCCCATGCGTACAACTTTCCTCTCCACCCATAACTATCTCAACCCCCAGGTACACCTTCCCTCTACCACCCCTTAATATCTCCAGGCCTCATACAGTACACCACTTCCCTCTACCATCCCTAAAATATCCCCACCACCCCCATGCAGTACAACCTTCCCTTCCCCTCTACATACCACCTCTAAAATTCTCCATCCCCCATAGCAGTCACCTTCCTCTACCATCCCTAAAAATATTCCAAGCCCCCATACAGTGCACCTTCCCTCTACCATCCCTAAAATATCTCCAGCCCCCATACAGTACACCTTCCCTCTATCACCCCTTAAATATCCCAGGCCCCATACGTACACCTTTCCCCCCTACCACCCTAAATATCCCCACCACCCCATTGCAGTAACAACCTTCCTCGAACTATCTCCTTAAATATATCCACCCCCCATGCAGTACACTTTCCCTCTACCACCCACCCCCTTAAATGTCTACCCCCATACAGTACACCTTCCCTCTACCACCCCTAAAATATCTCCACAGCCCCCATACAGTACACCTTCCCTCTACCACCCCTTAAATATCCCCACCACCCCCCATACAGTACACCTTCCCTCTACCACCTCTAAAATATCTCCAGCCCCCATACAGTACACCTTCCCTCTACCATTCCCTAAAATTCCCCACCGCACCCCATAACAGTATACCGCCCTCTACCACCTCTAAATATCTCCACCCCCATATGTACACCTTCCCTCTACACCTCTAAAATATCTCCACCACCCCCATATAGTACACCTTCTCTCCTACCTACCTCTGCTAAAATATCTCCAGCCCCAGACAGTACACCTTCCTCTACCACGCTCTAAAATATCTCCAGCCCCCATACATACACCTTCCCTCTAACACGGTTAGTACTCTAGTATGATATCAGGGATGGAGTGGTAGGACTCTAGTATAATATCGGCAAATGGTACGGTAGTACTCTAGTATGATACAGGGATGTATGGTAGTACTCTAGTATGATATCAGCAATTGTACGGTAGTACTTAGTATGATATCGGGTGGTCGGTAGTACTTCTAGTATGATATCAGCAATGGTACGGAGTACTCTAGTATGATATCAGGGATGGTAGGTAGTACTCTAGTATGATATGGAGGGTGGTGTGGTAGTACTCTAGTATGATATCAGATGGTACGGTAGTACTCTTAGTATGATATCAGGGATGGAGTTGGTAGTACTCTAGTATGATACGCAATGGTGTACGGTTAGTACTCTAGTAATATCAGGGATGGTATGGTAGTACTCTAGTATGATATCAGCAATGGTACGGTAGTACTCTAGTATGATATCAGCAATGGTACGTGTAGTACTCTAGTATGATATCAGCGATGGTACGGTAGTACTCTAGTATGATATCAGCGATGGTACGGTAGTACTCTAGTATGATATCAGCAATGGTACGGTAGTACTCTAGTATGATATCAGCAATTGGTACGGTAGTAACTTAGTATGATATCAGCAATGTACGGTAGTAAGTACTCTGTATATATCAGGCAATGTTACGGTAGTACTCTAGTATGATATCAGCAATGGTACGGTAGTACTCTAGTATGATATCACTGATGTACTGGTAGTACTCTAGTATGATACAGGGATGGTACTGTAGTACTCTAGTAGATTATCCGGATGGTACGGTAGTAACTCTAGTATGATATCAGCAATGGTACGGGGAGAGTACTCTCTAGTATGATATCAGGGATGGGTGGTAGTACTTAGTATGATATCGGCAATGGTACGGTAGAGTACTCTAGTATGATATCAGCATTGGTACGGTAGTACTCTAGTATGATATCAGGGATGGTAGTAGTACTCTATATGATCAGCAATGGTACGTAGTACTCTAGTATGATATCAGAATGGTACGGTAGACTCTAGTATGATATCAGGGGATGGTACGGTAGTACTCTAGTATGATATCAAGGATGGAGTGGTAGTACTCTAGATATATGGCAATGGTACGGTAGTTACTCTAGTATGATATCAGGGATGGTACGGTGAGTACTCTAGTATGATATCAGCAATGGTACGGTAGTACTATAGATTAGTGATATCAGGGATGGTAGGTAGTACTCTAGTATGATATTCAGGGATGGAGTGGTAACTTAGTATAACATCCAATGGTTACGGTAGTACTCTAGTATGATATCAGGGATGGTATGGTAGTACTCTAGTATGATATCAGCAATGGTACGGTAGTACTCTAGTATGATATCAGGGGTGGTATGGTAGTACTCTAGTATGATATCAGGGATGGTACGGTAGTACTCTAGTATGATATCAGGGGCCCGCGGGTATGGTAGTACCTAGTATGATATCAGCAATGGACGGTAGTACTCTAGTATGATATCAGGATGGTAAGGTAGTACTTAGTATGATATGAGGGGTGTGTTGGTGATTAGTATATTATCAGCATGGACGGTAGTACTCTAGTCTGATATAGGATGAGTAGTAATAGTATGATATCGGCAATGGTACGGTAGTACTCTAGTATAATACAGGGATGGTAGGTAGTACTCTAGTATGATATCAGAATGGTACGGTAGTACTCTAGTATTATATCAGGATGGTACGGTAGTACCTAGTATGATATCACGATGGTACGGTAGTTACTCTAGTATGATATCAGAGATGGTACGGTAGTACTCTAGTTATGACTCAGCATGGTACGGTAGTACTCTAGTAGATACAGAGATGGTACGGTAAGTACTCTAGTATGATATCAGCAATGGTACGGTGTACTCTAAGTATGAATCAGGGATGGTACGGTAGTACTCTAGTATGATATCAGGAGCATGGTACGGTAGTTACTCTAGTATTGATATCAGGGATGGTACGGTAGTACTCTAGTATGATATCAGGATTGTACGGTGTACTCTAGTATGATATCAGGGATGGTACGGTAGTACTTAGTATGTATCGGGCTGGTACGGTAGTACTCTAGTATGATATCAGGTGGTACGGTAGTACTCTAGTATGATATCAGGAGGTACGGTAGTACTCTAGTATGGATATCAAGCAATGGTACGGTAGTGAATAGTATGATACAGATTGTACGGTAGTACGTGAGTATGATCTCAGGTTAGTACGGTAGTATGGATCTTAGTCTGATATCAGGGATGGTAGGTAGTACTCTAGTATGATATCAGCGATGGTACGGGTTAGGTACTCTAGTATGATATCAGCAGGATACGGATAGTACTCTAGTATGAATCAGCGATGGTAGCGTAGTACTCTAGTATGATATAAGGGATGGTACGGTAGTACTCTAGTATGATTCAGCAATCTGGTACAGGTCGTACTCTAGTACTAGTATCAGGGATGGTACGGTAGTTACTCTAGTATGATATCAGCAATGGTACGGTAGTACTCTAGTACTATATCAGGATGGTACGGTAGTACTCTAGATGATATCAGCATGGTAGTAGTAATCAGTATGATACCGGGGGTACGGTTAGTTACTCTATGTTAGTATATCCGGATGGCTCGGATGAGTATAATGTAGTATGATATCAGGGATGGTACGGTAGTTACTCTAGTATGAATCAGGGATGGTACGGAGTACTCTAGTATGATACCAGGGGTGGTACGGTTGAGTACTCTAGTATTGATATCAGGGATGGTACGTAGTACTCTAGTATGATACAGGGATGGTACGGTAGTACTCTAGTATGATATCAGGGGTGGACGGTAGTACTCTAGTATGATATCAGGGATGTACGGGTAGTACTCTAGATGATATCAGGGATGGTACGGTAGTACTCTAGTATGATATCAGGGATGGTACGGTAGTACTGTAGTATGGATATCAGGATGGTACTGTAGTACTTAGTATGATACAGGGATGTATGGGTAAGGACAGGCGTCTTGGTCCTATGTGTAATCAGGAAGAATAAGGCTGTAGTAAGAACACTAACACACGGTAATGGCATGTGAAAACACAAGTTTCACTCTTGTTCTTCACAATGTGTTTGCTCTTCCAGCATTTTCACCGAGATTCTGCCAGCGCGTGGGACACCCACATTGTGTTGACCTGGCATTACCTAATGGCTAGGCAACATTTCAGCGTTTTAACGTGTGATCCAATCACAATCTGATCGGGATTTAAAAAGTGCACGTTATTCTTGCCAATTGGTCTGGCCACCACTAGGTGCGCTGTGATCCGTATTTCAGATCACCATTTTTTCCCCTTGAATTGCATTCACTCTGATTAGGGCAACACTGCGCGGATCGCGGGCAAGTGGCGGTAACGCATGGAAATAACGCCACTGTAAGATTTCATACATTTCAGTTCTAAAGGAAACCTACCCTCCAACATTCCCTTAATAGATAAACTATTAAGAAAGAAATACATTACACAGAGGTGTGCTAAGATCAGTTCATTCATTATCCCCCCTGCTGCTCTGTACATGTATTTTCTATAGTGCGTAACATTAAGGTTGTGGATATTGAGAAATTACATTACACGAGCGTGCTAAGATCAAGTTCACTTCATTATCCCCCCTGCTGCTATGTACTATGTATTTCTATAAGTGTAACTATTTAAGTTGTAATATTGAGAAATACATTACACAGAGCTGTGCTAAGATCAAGTTCACTTATTATCCTCCCCTGCTGCTCTGTACTATGTATTTCTATAAGTGTAAATTAAAGTTGTAAATTGAGAAATACATTACACAGGCTGTGCTAAGATTCAAGTTCACTTCAACCTCCCCCTGCTGCTCTGTACCATGTTATTTCTATAAGTGTAACTATTAAAGTTGTGATATTGAGAAATACATTACACAGAGCTGTACTAAGATCAGGTTCACTTCATTATCCTCCCCTGCAGCTCTGTACTATGTTATTTCTATAAGTGTACTATAAAGTTGTGTGATATGAGAAAATACATACACAGAGCTGTGCTAAGATCAAGTTCACTTCATTATCTCCCCTGTGCTCTGTACCATGTTATTTCTATAAGTGGAACTATTTAAAGTTGGATATTGAGAAATACATACACAGAGCTGTACTAAGATCAGGTTCACTTCAGTATCCTCCCCTGCAGCTCTGTACTATGTATTTCTATAAGTGTAACTATAAAGTTGTGATATTGAGAAATACATTACACAGAGATGTACTAAGATCAGGTTCACTTCAATACCTCCCCCGCAGCTCTGTACTATGTTATTTCTATAAGTGTAACTTAATTTGGATATTGAGAAAACATTGTACAGAGCTGTACTAAGATCAGGTTCAGTCATTATCCTCCCCTGCTGCTTGTACCATGTTATTTTATAAGTGTAAGTATTAAGTTGTGATCTTGAGAAATACATTACACAGAGTGTGCTAAGATCAGAATCACTACATATCCTCCCTGCAGCTCTGTACGATGCTATTTCTATAAGTGTAACTAATAAAGTTGTGATATGAGAAATAAATTGTACAGGGCTGTGCTAAGATCAGTCCACTTATTATCCTCCCCTGCAGCTTGTACTTGGTATTTCTATAAGTGTAACTAATAAAGTTGTGATATTAGAAATACATGTACAGAGATCATGTCCCACTTTATTATTTTCCCCCGCAGCTCTGTACTAGTTATCCTAAAGGGTAACTAATAAAGTTGTGATATTAGAAATACATTGTCAGAGATCATGTCCACTTATTATCTCCCCTGCAGCTCTGTACTATGTTATTTCTATAAGTGTAACTAATAAAGTTGATATGAGAATGCATGTACAGAGCTGTGCTAAGATCATGTCCACTTTTATCCTCCCCCTGCAGCTCTGTACTATGTTATTTTATATAGTGTAACTAATAAAGTTGTGATATTGAGAAAAACATGTACAGAGATCATGTCCCTTTATATGTTCCCCCGCCAGCTCTGTACTATGTTATTCTATAAGTGTAACTAATAAGTTGTGATATTGAGAAAAAAATTGTACAGAGCTGTGCTAAGATCATGTCCACTTTATTATCCTCCCCCTGCCGCTTGTACTATGTTATTTCTATAAGTGTAACTAATAAAGTTGGGATATTGAGAAAACATTGTGACAGAGCTGTGCTTAAGAATCATGTCCACTTTATTATCTCCCCCTGCATCTCTGTACTATGTTATTTCTATAAGTGAACTAATAAAGTTGTGATATGAGAAATGCATTGTACAGAGCTGTGCTAAGATCATGTCCACTATTATCCTCCCCCTGCATCTCTGTACTATGTATTCTATAAGTGGTAACTAATTAAGTTGTGATATTGAGAAATACATTGTACAGGAGCTGTGCAAGATCAAGTTCACTTTCATTTCCTCCCCTGCAGCTCTGTACTATGTTTATTTCTATAAGTGTAACTATAAAGTTGTGATATTGAGAAATACTTGTACAGAGCTGTGCTAAGATCATGTCCACTTTATTATCCTACCCCTGCAGCTCTGTACTATGTTATTTCTATAAGTGTAACTAATAAAGTTGTGATATGAGAAAGAAATACATTGTACAGAGCTGTCTAAGATCAAATTCACTTCATTATCCTCCCCCGCAGCTCTGTACTATGTTATTTTTAAATGTGCAACTAATAAGTTGTGATATTTAGAAATACAGTACAGAGACTATGTCCACTTTATTATGTTCCCCCTGCAGCTTGTACTATGTTATTTCATCAGTGTAACTAATAATGTTGTGATTTGAGAATACATTGTACAGAGATAATGTCCACTTTATTATCTTCCCCTGCAGCTCTGTACTATGTTATTTCTATAAGTGTAACTAATAAAGTTTGTGATATTGAGAAATACATTGTACAGAGCTGTGGTAAGATCAACTTCACTTCATTAACCTCCCCCTGCAGCTCTGTACTAGTTTTCTACAAGGTAAACTATTAAAGTTGTGATATTGAGAATACATTGTACAGAGCTGTGCTAAGATCATGTCCACTTATTATCTCCCCCGCAGCCTGTACTATGTTATTTTATAAGGTAACTAATAAAGTTGTGATATTGAGAAATACATTGTACAGAGTGTGCTAAGATATGTCACTTCATTATCCTCCCCCGCAGCGTCTGTACTATGTTATTTCTATAAGTGTGAACTAATAAAGTGTGAATTGAGAAATACATTGACAGAGCTGTGTAAGATCATGTCACTTCATTTATTCCTCCCTGCAGCTCTTGTACTATGTTATTTCTATAAGTGTAACTATGAGGGGAAGGGAATGTTGGAGGGTATGTTTTGTTTGTTTGTTGATAAATAATATTCTGCATAAAATTGTTTTACCTTGTGCAGCTCCTTTTAGGTTGCATTAAATTAGCCAATTAAATCTTAACAGCTGAATGAACTGAAAGTCTGCAGCATTTATCAGTACATCTCATTCTATGCAGTTACAAACGTGTGGGTAAGGCTGAGGGTCCACTATAATGCACCAAAGCGTGTGCGTTAATCGTGTGTGAACGTGTGTATGTGATGTGCGGGGTGTGTTGTCGCCGCTTTGACGCATGGGAGTTGTTATTTCATTATGGAAACGCATGCGTTTGTGCAAAACAATGGGTAATCTCAAAGCAGAAACGGATGCGCAATCACTGAACTTTTCCGTTCTGCAAATTCCATTCTTTCCAAAACCGCACGCAAAATCGACGGTGCGCAAATGCGTGAAAAGGATAAGGATTTAAATGTTCCCACGGTCCCAAGTCACTGTGAATCATGTGGAAATCCAAAGCTACCGAGACTGTGCATCAGGAAACCAAAGCTACCGAGCACTGTGCATCATGGGAATCCAAAGCTTAACCGAGCATGTGGCATCATGTGAGGAAATCCAAGCTACCGAGTCACTGTGCATCATGGGAAATCCAAAGCTACGAGCACTGGGCATCATGGGGAATCCCAAAGCTACCGCGCACACTGTGCATCATGGGAAATCCATACTACCGGGCACTGTGCATTATGGAAATCAAGCTACGCGGCACAGGTGCCTCATGGGAAACCAAAGCTACCCGAGCACTGTGCATCATGGGAAATCCAAAGCTACCGAGCACTGTGAATCATGGGAAATCCAAAGCTCGTAATGTGCATCATGGAAAATCCCAAAAGCTACTGGGCACTGTACATCATGGGAAACCAAAGCTACTGAGCAATACCGTGCGGAAAAAAATGGAGGTCCCCCGACTGACAACTTTACCAGCATTAGAAGGAGATATCTTTACTGTGTAACGGCTCCTTAATTAATTCAGGTTAGTAAATGCAACATGTCGTGTGTTCTATTTCTAGCCTAAAGGTTTTTTCTCTACTGTAGTTCCCCTTTAAATCCTATACTGACAATAGAGGCATATATATATATAATATATATATATATATATAATATATATATATATATATAACTACTGACAATAGAGGCATGCATATATATATATATATATTTAATTGTTATCTGGTGTTTTTTTTGTTCATCTAAATACTGGAAATGAACCTTGTTCAGGGAATCTCCACCATCTCTATATAACTTTATACAGGTTACGGGTCCCCCAAATGTAACTTTCTCTGGTATTTACCAAACATGTTATTAGGCTGAAGCCACTTATGACGTTTGCGATGCAATAGCCAATCTTGCATTATCGGGACTGCATGCGATTGCGCATGTGCTCCGGTAAGGGATCGTAGCACAACGCACTAAGTTTGGCCGAACAAACTGCCAACACTAGCCGAGTAGGCAGCATCCGGTAGGCTGACATCACAGCTGGCAGGCATTCCCCAATGCTGCTACTCTGCTGCTCGATACTGGCTCCCAACAGCAGCACATATAAGGTGACTGCTCCAGCGAGTAACTCGGCCACCATCTTTGGGAAATTGAATTTAAGAAAAAATACTTTTGAGGGGGTGGGTGTTAAGTTGTATAAAAAAAAATTGTAGAGGGGGGACTTACCCTTTATTAATGCAGAGCAAGGTGGAATATAACCTTTCATCTTAGGAATATAATATATAAGGAAATCTTCTACTCTTGCTCCCAATATTCCATATCCTATGAATTATATTGTATAAATACCCCCCTATATTATTGTTAAATAATATCCTTATAATCAGCACACTTCTATAGTAGTAGCACATTCCTCTGTGTAAACTGGTGAATAATTTTAAATTATAACACCTCGGTGACTGATATAGTCTTATAATTTGAGAGTAGTGGAAGTACATTGTCAACTATATTTCACATACTAAAGACTAACAGAGTAATTGGAGAACTAAGACACTCTTGTATTCTGATTGGCTAATAATAGATTCAGATATCTGCTGAGGCTTAAGAGAATCACACGGCCAGAGTCCACTATAATATCCACTGTAATAAGGTCCAAAATATTTTATATGTTTAAATTAATGAACTTTAACAAACAACTCCACCAATATCACTTATGCATAGGAGATGCCAGAACTTTCGAAAAGTTCGGTCCATTTTCGGAACTACGGTATATGGAGATTTCGAAAACGGGACCCATTAAAGTCAATGGGAGTCAATTAGTTTGAAACATTCTAATATGAAATACAAGTAAAATATCAATAAGTAACTTAATGTTAAATGGCTGTGGGACCTGGGAAAGGTCTGGGGAACATGTTCCAATAGCCAGGACTTTTCGAAAAATTTATTTTACTCTCACGCACGGTATTTTTAGAGTCTCGCATTCGAACAATTCGATAATTATCCCAAACGACTCACGTGTTTTACTAGACTTTACTTGAGGATTCGACGATCGCGTAATAGGTATAATAGACATTTTACTTGCGGATTCGATGCTCGTGTATAGGTATAAAGACTTTTTACTACCGGTTTCGATGCTCGCGTCTAGGTATAATAGACATTTTACTCGTGGATTCGATACTCGCGTATTGGTATAATAGACATTTTACTCGCGGATTCGATACTTGCGTTATAGGATAATAGACATTTTACTGCGATGGATGCATGCTGTGTAAGGTATAAGAGAATTTTACTACCGATTCGATGCCGGTCTGGTATAATAGACAGTTACTCGTGGAGCATACTCGCGTATGTATATAGACATTTACTAACGCGGATTGGAATACTGGTATAGGTATAAAGACATTTTACTTGCGGATCGACTCACGTATAGGTAATAGACATTTTACTTGCGGATTCGATACTCGCGTATAGGGATAATAGACATTTCCATCAGAGATTTCGATGCTGCGCTAGGTATAATAACATTTTTACCGTGTAATCGATAATCAGTATGGGTATAATAGACATTTTACTTGGGATTCGATACTCGCGTTATAGGTATAATAGACATTTTACTCGTCTGGATTGATACTGCGCATATAGGTATAATAGACATGTTACTACTCCGGATCGATACTGCGTTATTAGGTATAATAGACATTTTACTCGCGGATTCGATGCTCGCGTTATAGGTATAATAGACATTTCTATCGCGGATTCGATATCGCGTTAGATGTATAATAGACATTTACTCGCGGATGCGATGCTTCAACCGCTATAGGTAAATATTAGATCATTGCAATGCGGATTCGATACTCACGTATTAGGTATAATAGACATTTTACTCACGGATTCGATGCTCGCGTATTGGTATAATAGACATTTATTTGCGGTTATTTCGGATAATCAATGCTCGCGTCGTCTAGGTATAGTTTATAAAGACATTTTACTGCGGATTCGATGCTAGCGTTATAGTATAATAGACATTTTACTCGAGAGATTCGATACTCGACGTATATGTATAAATAGAAATTTTACTTGCGGTTTTGATACTACGTTATAGGTATAATAGACATTTTATAGCGTGTATCGATCTCGCGTTTGTAGTAGTGATAGGTATAATAGACATTTTACTCGCGTGATCGATACTCGCGCTATAGGTTATATAGACATTTTACGCGTGGATTCGATACTCGCGTATAGGTATAAATGACATTTTAGGCTTGTATAATTCGGATACTCGCGCATAGGTATAATAGACATTTTACTGGCGGATTCGATACTCCGTTATAGGTATAGATAGACATTTATCGATAGTTACGACTTACTCACTGTCATGGATTCGATGCTCCTATAGGTAATAGAATTTTACTCCTGGACTGCGATACTCGCGTATAGGTATAATCGACATTTGTACTCTCGGATTCGATGCTCACGTATAGGTATAATAGACATTTTACTCTGGATTCGTATAATTAGGTCCGTATAGGTATAATAGACATTTTTACTACCATGGACTTCGATTGCTCACGTTATAGGTATAATAGACATTTTACTCCCTGGATTCGATATCGGTATAGGTATAATAGACATCATTCTGGGATTCGATACTGCGTTATAGGTATAATAGACATTTTTACTCCTGGATTCGATACTCGTGTATAGGTATAATAGACATTTACTCCTGGATTCGATACTTGCGTATAGGTATAATAGACATTTTACTCCTGGATTGCGATGCTCACGTATAGGTATAATAGACATTTATATCCCATATTTTGTCTTTGTTCTCGAACATACTATTGGATATTATTGAAATTCTGGAAAATATCAGAGTCTGGGATCGTCGAGAAGTTCCAAGTCTCCGTTCGAACTTGGGTTCGCAGTTCTAGTCCATCTCTACACTTATGTTAATTACGTCCCTGCAAAAATGGTATTTATTTCTACTAAAACTTAAGGTGGAAAAGTTTCTGTGTTTGTTACTAATTTGCAGTGACCCGTAAACAGCTAATTTACCTGATTGGTCGCAGCATGTTATAGCACAAGAAAACATTTCCACCTCTTAATGCATTAGCCCCTAAAGGTGGCCACACACATGCGATTTCCATCAGATCACATGGATCTGTGGCAATTTGCTGTAGGGAACCTTCACACATGGAACCGACTGATCCCCATACTGCATGATTGGTATCAGCTCCCTCTATTATAAAGGGAACCGATTGCCAGACCGACGGAAATTTCCGTCTTTTCCGATCAATCGTGAGCGGCAACAATGGTCGTTCGCCGGCACTCGATTAGTGGGAATATCCCTACACTACGAACGTAAAGGTAATTCGCTGTGGAACGACAGGATTTACCTATTATCGTTTGTATGTAAGGCCAATCCTAAGTTCATAGGTTGTTTACCCCAGATCAAGCGTGCAGGTCTGGGAAACAGATCTGTTAATAAAAAAGGGTAAATTCTTCCTTTATTTTACAACAGGTAGATTCGATCTGGGTGTGGGGGCGACGCCGGCAGTTTCAGGGTTCTTATTAATCTGTTCGTCGCAACAGAAGGATATAGGATTTTTAAAATGTCATTGTTTAACGCGTAGTGGGCGCATGTACTACTCACAATATAAACATTACAACAGGACGGTTCTTAAAGGAGTGCCTGGGAGGTTAATTCATTGGACTCTGACTCAAGGAGCCTTTTGTTCCTTCCCGTTGGGGCACCTGCTCGGGACCGTTCTGAGTCATTTCATCTCACCTGTGTCTCAATAGGACAATGCAAAGATTGAAAGCTTTGCGGAGCAGGAAATTTTCTATATTCTGAAAATCTTTTTTTTTTTAAACCAAAATTGTAATAGCTATTAGTCAGTAGTGGGTACCTTATTTATAGAGACAAAAATTCCCAACATGCCACGCTTGGGAAATTCTATTTAATTTTGAAGGATAATGTACCTGGGAAATTGTTATTTTGTAGAATCCAGTCTAATGGCGTCTACTTATCAGTGTCCAATACAAGTGCCATTTTATTGATCTTTCTCATTATGTATAGTTTTGCTTTTGCGAGAATTTCCCCGGGGAAATTCCCGCTAACCAATGCTGCCAATAGGGTTACTGAGATATCCGCTTGCCCTCATATATGAGTCCAGATAGTCGGGTCTCTGCCGTTGTTGCCCCGGTGCCCGGGATGCGTAGGCTGATTGTTGAGTATAATTCAGGACTGGATTGTAGTTAAGCAGCAATAACAAACACTTACCCTTATAAGGTTTGTATCAAAAAAATGCGACCCGTGGGTTTGCTGCATCATGAGACACGCCCCATGTATGGGCACCCGTTATCATTACGACAATAAAGCCGTTCATTTCAGGATCGTGCCATATAGTTGCCAATTTTTAATGGCCATATCATAAGAATAGCGGTGCAGTTAGTACACCATCATGAGTTAGATTATCCTCCCCCTGCAGCTCTGTACTATGTTATTTCTATAAGTGTAACTAATAAAGTTGTGATATTGAGAAATACATTGTACAGAGCTGTGCTAAGATCATGTCCACTTCATTATCCTCCCCCTGCAGCTCTGTACTATGTTATTTCTATAAGTGTAACTATTGAAGGGGGAATGTTGGAGGGTATGTGTTTGTTTGTTTGTTTGAATAAATAATATTCTGCATAAAAATTGTTTTACCTTTGTGCAGCTCCTTTTCAGGTGCATTAAATTAGCCAATTAAATCTTAACAGCTGCATTGAACTGAACAGTCTGCAGCATTTATCAGTAACATCTCATTCTATGCAGTTTACAAACGTGGGTAAGGCTGAGGTCCCACTATAATGCACCAAAGCGTGTGCGTAATCGTGTGTTAACGTGTCCCACTATAATGCACCAAAGCGTGTGCGTAATCGTGTGTTAACGTATGTATGTGATGTGCGATTTTGGTGTGTTGTCCCGCTTTTGCGCATGGATATATATATATATATATATATATACTATACCTGACAATAGAGGCATGCATATATATATATATATATTTAATTGTATCTGGTGTTTTTTTTGTTCATCTAAATACTGGAAATGAACCTTAGTTCAGGGCATCTCCACCATCTCTATATAACTTTATACAGGTTACGGGTCCCCCAAATGTAACTTTCTCTGTATTTACCAAACATGTTACTTAGGCTGAAGCCACTCTATGACGTTTGCGATGCAATAGCCAATCTTGCATTATCGGACTGCATGCGATTGCGCATGTGCTCCGGTAAGCGGATCGTAGCACAACGCACTAAGTTTGGCCAGAACAACTGCCCAACACTAGCAGAGTAGGCAGCATCCGGTAGGCTGACATCACAGCCTGGCAGGCATTCCCCAATGCTGCCTACTCTGCTGCTCGATACTGGCTCCCAACAGCAGCACATATAAGGTGACTGCTCCAGCGAGTAACCTCGGCCACATCTTTGGGAAATTGAATTTAAGAAAAAATACTTTTGGAGGGGGTGGTTAAGTTGTATAAAAAAAAATTGTTGAGAGGGGGGACTTACCCTTTATTAATGCAGAGCAAGGGTGGAATATAACCTTTCATATTAGGAATATAATATATAAGGAAATCTTCTACTCTTGCTCCCAATATTCCATATCCTATGAATTATATTCTTATAATATACCCCCCTATATTATTGTAAAATAATATCCTTATAATCAGCACACTTCTACATAGTAGTAGCACATTCCTCGGTGTAAACTGGTGAATAATTTTAAATTATAACACCTCGGTGACTGATATAGTCTTATAATTTAGAGTAGGGGAGTACATTGTCAACTATATATTTCACATACTAAAGACTAACAGAGTAATTGGAGAACTAAGACACTTCTTGTATTCTGATTGGCTAATAATAGATTCAGATATTCTGATAGGCTTAAGAGAATCTACACGGCCAGAGTCCACTATAATATCCACTGTAATAAGGTCCAAATATTTATCATATGTTTAAATTAATGAACTTTAACAAACAACTCCACCAATATCACTTATTGCTAGAGATGCCAGAACTTTCGAAAGTTCGGTCCATTTTCGAACTACGGTATATGGAGATTTCGAAAACGGACCCATTAAAGTCAATGGGAGTCAATTAGTTTGAAACATTCTAATGAAATACAATTAAAATATCAATAGTAACTTAATGTAAATGGCTGTGGGACCTGGGAAATGGTCTGGGGAACATGTTCCAATATCCAGGACTTTCACGCACGGTATTTTAGAGCTCTCGCATTCGAACATTCGATAATTATCCCAAAAACGACTCACGTGTTTTTACTAGACATTTTACTTGCGGATTCGACGCTCGCGTATAGGTATAATAGACATTTTACTTGCGGATTCGATGCTCGTGTATAGGTATAATAGACATTTTACTACCGGTTTCGATGCTCGCGTCTAGGTATAATAGACATTTTACTCGTGGATTCGATACTCGCTTATTGGTATAATAGACATTTTACTTGCGGATTCGATACTTGCGTATAGGTATAATAGACATTTTACTTGCGGATTCGATGCTTGTGTATAGGTATAATAGACATTTTACTTGTGGATTCGATGCGCTCGCGTCTAGGTATAATAGACATTTATACTCGTGTATCGATACTCGCGTATGGGTATAATAGACATTTTACTCGCGGATTCATTACTTGCGTATAGGTATAATGACACTTTACTTGCGGATTCGATACTCACGTCTAGGTATAAAATAGACATTTTACTCGCGGATTCGATACTCGCGTATAGGTATAAATAGACATTTATTCGCAGATTTCGATGCTCCGTCTAGGTATAAAATAACATTTTACTCGTGTATTCGATACTCGCGTATTGGTATAATAGACATTTTACTTGCCGGATCGATACGATACTCGCGTATAGGTATAATAGACATTTTACTCGCGATTCGATACTCGATAGGTATAATAGACATTTTACCTCGCGATTCGATAACTCGACGTACTAGGTATAATAGACATTTTACTCGCGGATTCGATGGACTCCGTATAGGTATAATGACATTTTACTCGCGGATTCGTACTCGCGTAATATGTAATAGACATTTTAACTCCGGATTCGATGCTCCGTATATGTATATTAGAACATTTAACTTGCGGATTCGATACCAAGTATAGGTATAATAGACATTTACATATCTCAAATTACGGATTCGATGCATCTCGCATATTGGTATAAATAGACATTTTATTTGCGGATTCATACTGCCAGCGTCTAGGTATAATAGACATTTTACTTCGCGATTCGATGTAGCGTATAGGTATAATAGACATTTTACTCGCGATAATCGATGCTCGCGTATATGTATAATAGACATTTTACTGGCGGATTTGATAGCTCACGTATAGTATAATAGACATTTTACTCGCGGATTGATGCTCTGTATAGGTATAATAGACATTTTACTCGCGTATCGATACGTCTGCGTATAGGTTATAATAGACATTTTACGCGTGGATTCGATACTCCGCGTACTAGGTATAATAGACATTTACGCGGATTCGATACTCGCGTATAGGTATAAATAGACATTTATACTGGCGATTACGATACTCGCGTATCAGTATAATAGACATTTTACTGGGATTCGATACTTCGCGTATAGGTATAAAAGACATTTTACTACGGATTCGATACTCGCGTATAGGTTAATAGACATTTTACTCGGATTCGATGCTCCAATAGGTATAATAGACATTTTACTCGGATTCGATACTCGCGTATAGGTATAATAGACATTTTAACTCCTGGATTCGATGTCTTCACTATATAGGATAATAGACATTTTACTCTGGATTCGATACTCGCGTATAGGTATAATAGACATTTTACTCCTGGATTCGATACTCCGTATAGGTATAATAGACATTTTACTCTCTGGAGTCGATACTCGGTGTAGGTATAATAGACATTTACTCCTGGATTCGATACTCGCGTATAGTGTATAATAGACATTTTACTCCTGGATTCGATTCGGTAGAGGTATAAATAGACATTTTACTCCTGGATTTCGATACTTGCTTATAGGTTAGATAGACATTTTACTCCTGGATTCGATGCTCACGTATAGGTATAATAGACTTTTAACTACTTTCCCCGTATTTGACTTTCCTCGAACATTGATAATTATGAAATTCTGGAAAATATCAGAGTCGTGGATCGTTCGAGAAGTCAAGTCCGTTCGAACTTGGGTTCGAGGCTAGTCCCTCTCTACTTATTAGTAATTACGTCTTGCAAATGGTATTTATTTCTACTAAAAACTTAAGGTGGAAAAGTTTTCCGTGTTAATAATTTGCAGTGACCCTGTAAACAGCTAATACCTGATTGGTCGCACCATAGTTATAGCACAAGAAAACATCCACCTCTTAATGCATTACCCTAAGGTGGCCACACACATGCGATTTCCATCAGATACATTGGTATCTGTCGGCACATTGTGTAGAGAACCTTCCACATGACCGACTGATCCCCCATACTGCATGATTGGTATCAGCTCCCTCTATATATAAAGGGAACCGTGCCGACGCGACGGAAATTTTCCGTCTTTTCCGATCAATCGGAGCGGCAACAATGGTCGTTCGCCGGCACTCGATTAGTCGGGAAATCCCCTCACACGAACGATATAAGGTTAATTCCGCTGTTGGAACACAGGATTTACCTATTATCGTTCGTATGTAAGGCCACCTTAAGTTCATAGGTTTGTCTACCCCAGATCAATAGCGTTGCAGGTCAGTGGGAAAACAGACCTGATTGTTAATAAAAAGGGTAAATCTTCCTTTTATTTTTACAAACGGTGATTCACTGGGGAGACGCCTGGATTAACTGTTTTCAAACAGAAGATATAGGATTTCTTATAAAACCTGTCATTGTTTAAAACGCATGAGGCGCATGTACTACACACAATATAAACATTACAAACAGCGGTTCCTTAAAGGAGTTGCCTGGGAAGTTAATTCTTGGACTCTGACCAAGAGCTTTTGTTCCTTTCCCGTGTCACCTGCTCGGGACCATTGTCTGAGTCATTTCATCTCCCTGTGTCTCAATAGCAATGCAAAGATTGAAAGCTTTGCGGAGCAGAAATTTCTATATTCTGAAAATCTTTTTTTTTTTAAACACATTAATAGCTATTAGTAGTCTTGGGTACCTTATTATAGAGACAAAAATTCCCACATGCCACGCTTGGGGAAATTCTATTTAATTTTAACGGATATGTACACTGGGAAATTTGTTATTTTGTAGATATCCAGTCTAATGCGTCTTACTTATCAGCTGTCAATCAAGTGCCTTTGTATGATCTTTTCTCTTATGTATAGTTTTGCTATTGCTGGAATTTCCCCGGGGAAATTCCCGCTACCAATGCTGCCTCATAGGGATTACTGAGCATGCTTGCCCTCATATAGAGTCAGATAGTCTGGCTGGGGGACTGCTAGGCTGAGCTTGAGCTAATCAAGTACTGGATTGAAGTTAAGCAGCAACACAACCACATAAAGGTTTGTACAAACATGCGACCGTGGGTGCTGACCTGCGACAGCCCATGTATGGGCAGTTTATCATCCGAAAGCCGTTTCAATTCAGGATCGGTTGCCAGATAGTGCCCATACATGCCCATCATCAGCCATAGCGGGCTTCGTACACATCATAGCGTCGCGGGTTTGGCACCTATCGATCCCATTGTGTACAAACCTTAAATGCTACATGTATTAATTTTAGATTATAGTCATTTTTCAGTGTACAATTCCTTTAACTATCCATTTGATTTCCTCTCTCTGCGCTTTTGTATCAATGGATTAGAGGGGGTCGTAGGTTTGTGGTGTTTTGATCGCATGTAATAACGATGTAGGGTTTATGTGTGGTCCCTCCACTATTTTCCGCTTTTACATGCATTTGCGTTTTGCAGGGGGATTATGGGTAAATGAAATCTTTATAAGGGGATCAATATACTTTATATGGAAATATAATATATATATATATACTATACTTTATACTAGGGCGGATGAGATACTTTATATAGGTCCAGAGATGTATATACTTTATATAGGGAGATCAATATCTTTTTTGAAGTAATATCCTTTATAGGGAGAAATCAATATACTTAATAGGGATATGTATATACTTTATATAGGGAGATGGTATATCTTTATATAGGGATGTATATACTTTATATAGGGAATGTATATACTATTGTATTGAGATTGATATATATATATATACACTTTATATAGAGGGAGATTGTATATACTTTATATAGGGATACATATATACTTTATATAGGGAGATCTATATACTTTATATAGGGAGATATATATACTTTATATAGGGAGATCAATATACTTTATATAGGGAGATCAATATACTTTATATAGGGAGATATAAATACTTTATATAGGGAGATCAATATACTTTATATAGGGAGATCAATATACTTTATATAGGGAGATATATATACTGTACTATAAAATTGTACCAATAGTTTATCCAATCGTGTAACCTCCAACATTATTTTTGATTGGCCTTCATTGGCTTTTCCCCATAGGACAATATTTACATTGAAGTCCTCTCTGAATTCCATGCCCTCTATAAAAGCACTTGGCCTGTGGCCTTGTGCTTTCATATAGACACAGAACTCCTCGTGACTAATCCTTATAATTTACAGTAGAGGATACATAATTTACTATATAATTGTGCTTAGCTTTGTCATTAGTTATTATCAGTGTTTAGCTTTGGCATCAGTTATAATCAGTGTTTAGCTATGCCATCAGTTATAATTAGTGCTTAGCTATGTCATCAGTAATAATCAGTGTTTAGCTATGTCATCAGTTATAATCAGTGTTTAGCTATGTCATCAGTTATAATCAGTGTTTAGCTATGTCATCAGTTATAATCAGTGCTTAGCTATGGCATCAGTTATAATCAGTGTTTAGCTATGTCATCAGTTATAATCAGTGCTTAGCTATGTCATCAGTT